>OMLM01004150.1:2797-14822 GCA_900302695.1 Helostoma temminkii | reverse complement strand
ACACACACACACACACACACACACACACACACACACACACACACACACACACACACCCACACACTCACGCACACACACACACACACACTTTGCCCTCAGGCCCGTCTCTGTAATGGGATCCTCACTGTTATTTCTGCTGAATAAAATAAATCCCACTAATTAACATGTTAACATGATTGATGGGCCTTGATTCTGCAGGGAGCAGCGAACGTCTGTCTGCTCTCAAGCTGCCCTGCTGCTGCCTGCAGAATGACACGCAAAGAAAGATTCAGGGAGCGAGAAATACAGAGGAAATGGAAATATGAAACATTTCAGACAGATTTCAAATTTAAGCAGCTTTCTCCAAAAGTAGAGCTGGCTTCATAGTAATATCAATTCTGACTACAGACCTGTTTGTTCCTTAAGACGTCATGCATCATGCAAAATTTCATAATGTCACTTACCATTTTTAAACACTATTTTTGTGCAACACATACACAACAGTAGATACACTGTTATTTGAGAAGCATGAGTAACAGCATTAAATAACAATAATGTGAACTGATAGGGGCAGAAAACTATTGCCCTGTTCACATGTTTGAGAGCCAAACAAGGAAGTAAGGTGCAACATTGTTCAGAGCAATCAGAATCTAATCTGTCTGCAAGTGGAATCAAAGAGCGCGGATACACACAAATGACCTGATAAAAACACTCAGACATTCATTGTTCAATGTCACCTAGAGGGAGGCTTGAATGTTAACTAACTGTTGGTCACACAATGTACCAGCCAGTAAAATCTGCTTGATAGCAATGTTTTAATTAAAACAAATTAAAAATGTGGATGATGCTTGTAGTTGTCTAATAATAATAATAATAATAATAATAACAACAGCCAAAAACATTTAAGATTTTGAAACTGATATCCTTTAAAAGTCTCGTACTACCTAGATAACTATACAACATCTCTACAACATATCTTTACCTATAAGATCCAAAATCCACTGTTAGTTTTGACAGTACTATACAATGTACCTGTCTGTCTTCTGCCAGCTTCCCTTTCTTTGACCAGTGCTGGGAACTGGAGAGGCTTTCAGTGGGATATGCCCGCTGTGCCCACTCATTCTTTATGAATGAATTAATCAATAGTGACACTGCACTACATGCTTTTTCCTTCCTCATTATTTTAATTAGCCGTTTATATGGATGCCCCACCCCTCCTCTTTTGCATTTCATTAATACATTAACATGAACTTGACAAAAAGAGCAAGGACACAGACACAGTGACGGTGGCTTGACTGGTCACTTTGTAGTCTCCCACTTGTCTTGCTCACTTTCCCCGTTCCACCAACAACCGACCTCCTCTCCTGTTGGAAAAGCAACTTCTTAAAAAGTATGGGTTGATGCTTCTTTTAAAGGAGGCACTCTACTTTAAGAGTAGCTAACAAATAACAGATGCACACAAATAACAAAATGAATAGAAATGAATATTTCCTTCTGTTCTGTTCCACAGTGAGTTACTCAATAATTCTTAAATCAGAAAGAAAAATAACAGTTTTTACACATCAAATGGTTCAGCATCATTAGTGTGGAGACTTCTTCACAAATTTCCTGTCTGTTACACTGCTGCAGCATGGGAAAAATCTAAAAAGTAAACAATAGTGGTCACGTCGGGAAACGGGTAGTGTGGGTAAGTGAATGTGTATGTTGTGAGCATGCAGCAGCTTTATGTATAAATGACAGAGTAGACTTATACAAGTGTATAGGGTGGGGGGTGGACGTGTGAGGGTGTGTGATTGAGAGTGGGTAAATGTGGGTGTGTGTTAAGGCGTGTGTGAGACTGCAGTCACTACAGTGATGAGGTGAGAATGATGAAGCCCATTCCTCAAAAAAGGCACCATGTGCAGCTCATATGTTGGGTCTTTGTTAGAGAGTTGCTCATCAAAACCTCTAAACTGAACTATTACACACATATGCACACACATTTGGCAAAACTACCCCCCTCCACTGTTAGACACACACATACACAGGCGCAAACCTCAGTCTGCAGGCCTGCAGGCATAGAGTGATTGACAGGATCCAGATTGCCAGATTGTGCTCAGGAGCGTGGAGAAATGACATCACACTCATTACAACTTCTAAATATAAACACTCACACTGCTTAACTGACAAGTCTGTATACATGCCTATGTGTCTGTGTGTTTGTGTGGGGTTCTTCTGTTACCCAGTTAGTGTGTGAAAGTGCATGTGTGCACATACAGCTCATGTGACACTGGATATACAGTAGAAAAAACACTGAAACTCAGGACTGTTTTAATTGAGGTTTTACTTTGTGTATTTTTTTTTTACTTCCTTCCTTTCATGAATCAGTTAATTACTTTATTTATGTTATATTGTTGAAGCGGTTAACAGGGCATCACTGAGCTCATGATCTTTAGAAGGTTGGTAGTAAAATCTTCATAGGTCCATCATATATGTTACACAAGCTTGTCTGGGTAATTATAAAGCTGCAATTTAAATCATCTAGTGGGTGTCAACAAAAGCCTGAAGAAGGGAGGAGTAGTGTGGAAAAGTGGGTGGAGTGATTTGATGACGATGCTGAAGGAAGTGTAACTGACACCAACTGGATTGATTGTCTAGGAAATGAGGTAGGAAGGGCTTACATCAATGCAAAAAACTGAGATAGCATGTATATTTAAGTAATAATTTACGTCCATATCAAAGAATAGACATAAAACTGCCACCTACTTAGGCAAGTGAAAAGACACACAAAGACAAACACACATACCATATGTCTGTGGGGCTGCTGCTGAGATGAAGGTTTCTCTAACTTGTCTGGCTAGCACATTGTAATTTACAAGCGCTCAATGTCATGTTGAGATCTCAATTAAGCAGCTCGAATACACACTCTGGCCCTCAGGGCTGAGTTGAGCTGTGCCCGTATTCTGTTTCTCTGGCCAAGTCACACTTCAGAGTTCTGTGCTTGTCCAACCCTCCACCAGCCCGCTACTTCAGCCGCCGCCAACAGTAAATATTTGAGGTTAGAGACAAAGAAGGGAGAAGGGATTCATTTAGCTCATTTGAAAACATGACATTGTGATTAAAAGTCAGGCAGTCTGGAAAGAAAAACCGTTTCATTCTTTACTTTAGTTACTTCTCCAAAAGCTGCAGATAGACTCCTGAACGTTAAACACAAATCTGCAAACAACTTATACATGTAACACAAATGGAAATTGACAAAATGACAGTTTGCGAAATTTTAAGGGGACCCTGAAGAGATATTAACTAAAAACAACGATTGCAGAGAGAATAATAACATGCTGACACAAAGAGGGAGATAAACAGGAAGACAGATATGTACACATACACAGTGAGACATAACAGAAAAGACGCACAAAAGACATATCTAGACATGCACAGAAACAGAGCTACTGACTGAAGGAACTACAGAGACACCATGTGCTAGAGTAAAGCAACAGAACCCCATAAGCTGCCACTACTGTTCTGTGATCAGATCCATATGGACCTTGGCCTTGGCCCTCCACCACCTGCCTTAAACATTCCCATCACCTAACAAGCCAGCTTGCCTCCAACTGGTCCCAGACACATTTTACAAGCAGACATATTGATAGCTATTGAGCCAGAGTGCTATTTAGCTCACCAGAAATCTTAAATTATACACTAGCCATGTGCAGCTACAGTATGTGCACCCCCACACAGGGACAGAGGCCACATCAGTGCTTCCAATTCCAGGCCTGGTTAAACCCAACTCTTAAACATGACAAACTGGGTAAAACAATGCCAGACCAAATTTACAAAATTTATTTGTAAATAAAGGAGATGACAATATTTAAATCATCAATGTATCTTTTACTATATTTATTAAATTACCATTTACCATATTTTTGAAGTTTATAAGTTTTGATTTTATTAAGTTTATTAAGTTAAGTTTATTTTTATTTGGTTGTAACTGTGAAGTAAAGCAACCTGAAATATTAAATTAATTAAATATTAAATCAAATAAATATAATAATAATAGATATTAATTGAGGTATTTCGCTAAGTGGGCCAATAAAGGAAAATTCTGTTTATCTCCTTAAAAGAAATTTAAATTATTACCAAATATTACAAATAACTCAGCAATGAATCTTATGAAATCCATATGGCAGAATAAAATAAAAATATCATGCTGAATGAAATATGTGCACTGTATGGTTTTGGTTAAGGGACAAGAGAGACACAGATATTTAGATAATGCTGCTGCTGCTGCTGCTGCACCACAGAGTGCCTGCATGAAAGCCCTTAGGAACTCTGGGCCACAGTGAATACACATGAGTTTTGAGCCGGAGCAAAGTTCCTGATTGGCATTGCACTAACAAGCTGTAATTACAGTCCCGAAACCCACTCTTATAGCAGTGGCTTTAACGAGCATGCCATCACCCAGCCCACAATTATCATCACCAGAACTATTAAACACGACGGCTACAGCCTTGTTAAATGTTCTCATATGTTTAGGCTGCAAGTAGTTCTCAGGACAGTGGCTGAAAGATGGACACAGAGAAGGGCTAACAAACAGAGGTTAGAGACAGACAGTGAGTCATAAAAACACAGGGAATAGGTAGTTTAGAGAAACAGAAGAAGGAAACACCATGGAAGGCACAATGAATGGACAAATCAGAAACAGTAAGTAACAGGATTAACTTCTTTATCCACATATTCACCTCGATCACGCACATTTCTATAGACTTCACTCTGACATTATGCTTCTATTTCTTTCTAACGTTTCCTTTCTTCATCTCTTTTTAAAAGGCTTCCTCTCTTTGCTGCTTGACTGTAGATGGGAATTGGGATCCTCCTGTGTGTGACCACAGCAGCCTTCTAACACCAAAGAGCTCTGCTCCAGCAGCAGGTTGCTCCCTGGTGGGCAGATCCCAGTTGGGGTCTGGCAACTCTGGGCTTAATGACTGGGTTTACATGCACTTAAGTAACTTGGGTACTGGGTAATCAGGGAAAGCATTCACCTGCACTTAAGAGTTCACCTGAAACTAACCCTGGTTCTCAGAAATCTGCATATACATATACCTCCAACCTGGGGTTATTTTGGAAGTATGATTCATTGTTTTCATCTGTAAAGAGACAGTAGAGGCTGTTTCCTGACTTTTTTTTATCTGTGTTGGGGCAGCTAAATGACTGTGAGCTGTGAGAAAGACATACACAGATTTTGGATGGACTTTCCTATAAAAAGAGGCAGCATAGTGCTGTGCAATGATCCTACCCTTTATCCAGCCATTTGTTTCTGCTGAAAGTAGTAAAGTGGTGAGTGTCTTCAGCCCCTGTTATGCACATGTGCTCTTGTGAAAGGCAAATACAAAACCTGGTTACGCATATATATGGCAGAAACATTTCTGGGAGAAATCTGCCTGGGGAAATCAGGTTTCTCAAATCCCCTACCTTGATTATGGAATCCAGGTTTCACATTTGCATGACAGTTGATAAATCAGCTAACTCAAGAAAGGCAATTTAAGTAACCTGGAGAGATCATGTAAATGCACGGACTGTCAAATGATGAAAGAGTGAAAAAAGAAAGATGTGGAGAAGAGCACTTTAAATTAGGTGAATTTT
Organism: Helostoma temminkii; assembly: GCA_900302695.1. Lineage (NCBI taxonomy): Eukaryota > Metazoa > Chordata > Actinopteri > Anabantiformes > Helostomatidae > Helostoma > Helostoma temminkii. The sequence goes on along the minus strand of OMLM01004150.1, from coordinate 9,224 downwards.
ACCTTAGAAAAAACAGCTAACAACGCTGAAAACAGAGTTATGAAACAATGTTACTGTGGACAAAGGATGAAAACAGGAGTTCTCTGTGCAGCAGAGCATAACTAAGCAGATATAGAACAGGATACAAAAACAAATCAACACAAACAAAAAGTTAATTACAAATAAATGAAGTATGCTATATGCCCAGAACCCAATAAAGTTTTAATTATGTTCTGCAGAAACTCTTTTGCAGCACATTTTACCAAATCAGGATTCAAATGCAGTAGTAATAAGAAATTATTTTAACAAGAGGGACAAAAAATTACTTTATTCAGATGTAATTTTCTTTCAGGAGAGAAGGAAAAAAAGAAAGCAAAATATGGGAAAAGTGGGACCTTTGCCTCAGCTGAGACACAAGCAAATGAAAGAGCTCTCTTCACTTACTGGGACACTAAGAAAAAAGAGAGTTGTAAATGAGGACTGGAAGAGCTCACTATGACAACATGCAGCACAACATAAAGTCATTTGTTCTGTTACTGGCAACGGTATATATATGAGAGGGCTGCCAGTGTCAAATGACTTTGGATTAATTGTATATGTGTGTGAAGCGATGAGACAGAAACAGCGACAGATACAGATGTATAAGAATATGACTATAAAGTCTTGAAATGTAAAAAGAAAAATTAGGTCAGAAGGGGATGTAGTTTGTGTTTGGTATTAGTAAGGTGGCTCTGCTCACAGTCAGGGCAGTGTGCCTGTCAGGTCATGCCTGGATTTAGTTGGGCAGCTGGAGTGTGTACTTGGCAAAACGTAACATAATGGTGCAGATCAGAGATGCAGTGATGCTCCTAGGGGATGTGGTGGGGGTTTGGCAGGGCTAGGGACAAGCAGGCCCAGACTAAGGCCAGAGGGAAGGACCAGGGCCAAGGGCCAACTCAGAGAGTGGAGCCTCTATGCAGGATACCAGTGCTGAAGGCCAATGGCTCTCAGCTGTTGGCTGCCAAGTCCTATCATAGAAAGATACTTAGACCTCCCTTACAGCAATCTGACTTACTAAAAGAATTATATATTGCTTGTTACTTTGCATAGGTGAGCTGTCTTTGACATTTTGGTAAAAATAAATAGAAAATAAATCAGAATGAGTGCATTTGCTCCAAATTACAGTTTGGGCCTTTTCCAGCAGCTCTTTGTATTTACTCTGCCGCACGATTGTACTAGTGTTTTGGCAGTCACTGCTGTGGTCCACAGGAGATGTGAAGTATGACTTTAAGCAGAGCAGGTGAATTAGAGAGCAATAAAAACATGCACACACAATGTGGACACACACAATCGTGTAAGTTAGAGTTGGGCGCTTGTATGTCCTTGTCCAGTATTTGTGTGTGTGTGTGTGTATGTGTGTGTGTCCGCATGTATGTATGCTCTGCTGCCAAGAGTGTGATTCTTGGTCACTGTGTATTTTGTCAGGGTTGTGATTAATGACTCACCATCATGATAACATTGGAGGGTGAGACGCATTCATTCACACAAAGGCTCTCCTCTGGCCCTCTCTCCCTCTCTGCCACCTCATCTACTGAGAGGGCCAACAACTGGCCCTCACACTGGCCCTTTGTGCCGGTTAACCTCCACAATAATTTACCCTGCCTTCCTCCTCCTACTTTTTCACTTTCTTTAGATCCCTCTTTCTAAACACTTGATTTTCTTTTTTCTCTCTCACTTCTTATATTTTGTTCTGTGTCCTAAACCTTAAAGACAAGCACTACCAATCAACGAGTGAATGTTGCATATGCCTCTTTAGCAAGATCTGTAAGTTGTGTGCAAAAGAAATGAACACGCTCTGTATTCTCCATTTTCACCATGTACTCACTCACACATATACACACACACACACAGCAGACTTTCTGGCTGCTGATTAATGACAGTCATTTGTCAGGCAGAGGTGGATAAAACAGTGAATATTATCTTCGTGCTAAGGGCCAGAGCACGTCACGCTCTCCCCCTTGTGTCTTTCATAAGTGGTTGAACACAGTGGCACGCTGGGACACGCAGACAGCTAGGCAGCCAGCAGATCTATTCTCATTACTTCTCTATTAGGACATCAGCTTCCACTGATCAGGCTCTACATCTTTATACTGACATCTGAGAGAAAATGAGAGGTGGATGAAGGGTAAAGAGAGGAGAGGAAAAGAGGAATGACAGAGAGAAAGGGGGAGAAGGAGAGGGACTCTATAAAGCTAAGGAAAACATAGCATTTCTGAAATTGATTAATACACGTCTAAATCATCCTATTTGGGGAGTCATACTGTGGTACTCCCGTGGTAAATGGCATTTATCTGCCCTTATGCTGTCCTTCAGTGAAGAGATTAACAGATTTGCTTTGCAGATTGTTCACTGGAACATGACCTTCTGAATCAGAGGCAGAAACAAGAGAAGGACGAGTGTAAACAGTAAAAGTTTGCTGGGTTATTTTTTAAAGTAATTTATAAAGAAATTAACATGCCATCAGAAAATCCACATGGAAAAACGATGATGGAGATTTATCATTGAAATGATAAGAGGCATTTTATTATGATCTCCAATGTTCAAGTATTAAGTTGGACTAGCAAAGCCAATACTCTTAGTACGAAATGTTTGTCAACCATATCTGTATGGTTAAGACTTGCAACAGGTAATCATTCTGACTTACTAAGAAAAGTCTGACAAATCAAAACATCATTCATTTCTATGACAACACTATCAAAATCCTTTGTGATCCTGAGATTCCTGAGATTATGATGATACACCCAGCACTCTCTGAGTGTGAATGTTTGAACAGGACAAACACAAAGCCAAATGAGTAAAGGACCTATTGCTGACAGAAAGTACAGAAGAATCTGGAAACAAATATTTAATGTTCCTCATCTTAAGTGGCTCCACAACGAATGCCTCAAGGTGAGTGAATATGACTTCTTTTTAAGTGAAGTGATTACAGGAAGGTCAGAATAAAGTCAGTGATGTATGCAAAGATTTGTGAGTATATAAGCACAAAATGCACAGTTGGTAAGGAGAAAATGAAAAAAAAAAAGTTAAGCATATAGCTCATTTAACTACAAACATACAGCTAGTATACATGCAATAATATACATAAGTACTGATGTCTGTGTCTTTATTTTACAAAAAATAACTTAATGTGAATATAGTTTATAGCCAGAAATATTCAATACAAAAATCTATTAACATCAATTTAATAGTAAAGTAGCCAGTTAGGGTTACTATCTTAACTCTGAAGACCTGACTCCACTCTTCACTGATTCTTTATGAGGTCAAACATCCACATGGAACTACACTTAAAATAGCCCATAATCAATGAGAATGACACAGGTACGATCCCTCTCTTCTATTGAGAGGATGGCATTAAGTAACAAGGATTGGCAGGACACCACTTGTCTGCTTCCAGTTCTTTCGTTACAGTGCTTTCAGTTTCCACACAGTGTCTCTGTCGGTGTATCTCCCCAACTATGCAGTCAATAAATAGCTCAGCATGCTTGGTTATTTCCTCATTGGGACAGACTGAGAAAGAGAGGTGGGGCCGAGTGCCACCGTCGATCTGTGCACCTGACTGCAGTAAATCACCACCACAGCAGTCCCATCTTCATGCTGGAGATTTAATGAACTACCGCAGGCTTTTTATGCCTCTTAAGGCTCGCCTAGTGACCACTTTGTAGTTGTTCAGAAGAGAGGCGACACTGCCTCTACCCACTAAATCTTCCCTATGCCACTGAGGGTAAAATCTGCCTTTATTCATGGGCTATTTACCAGATCCAGATTTATTATGAAGGGGGGTGATCTAACAAAAGAAGGGAGAGACAAAACCCCCTCCTCCACTAAGTCAGGCTGAGATAGAGACCTAGGAACCCAATGACTCATCTTCACTGGGCTTGTTTGGTGAGGAGAGAGCTTCTTGTCTTCTTACTGGGTAAAAGTGCAGGGGGGGCCTTGATGTATCCTCTCTTAATAAGTGCACCGCTAAGGGTAACAGACAGATGTATACTTTGGTTTATAAAGTAAAAAGCACCACACACACACCCTTGAAATAAACAATTATGAATGCAGGTTTTAGTGCATTCATAGATGTTCTTATAGGTTTTAATATACTACGCATATAGATGCCATATCTACTCCATTTGTCCCCTTACTGACCCATTGGTACTGGTGTCCATAGTAACAGCTCTCTGAGCCTTTTGTTGTCCTTGTTGGCGGAGAGGTCATGGGTGAAAGGTCAAAAAAATACTAATAGATGTATGACCTCTGTGATGGCTTTGTCAAACAACGTCTTCACTCCATTAAATACACACATATATGAAAGCACAGATGCACACACCTTAAGACACTGTGATTGTAATATTATTGTTAAATGTGAATATAGTTATTAGTGCAGAAGGGCCTACACATTTGTGCATGTATAAAGGTGCTCAGCCAAGGATTGATTAGCCATTACAATTAAAATGCTAATGGATAATGCTAACAGCTCACCTGTCCATCCTCTGCACTCTCGTTCCTGCCTGCCCCCACTTGTACCCTGCAGTTCATGGACTTTGCTGACCCAGCATTGACCCTGTTGCATTGTGTCTCCTTGTTCCTATTGAATAGACACTGCACCCTCCTCCGCCTGGAAGGGAGGTGCCCTTTCAACTGCTCTCAACTCCAACTTTGGTGTTTCCCTGTTATTTTTCTGCCAGTCTGGTATCTGCCCATTTAGTGGCATCATCGCTTTTACTCTACTGACTCCCGAAGCACTTGTTTGATTAAAAGCATTCAATTTGAAAATGATAAACAGTCTTTTCTTTTTCTTATAAGATATTATGTCCTGAGACATAGAGATTATGTTCTGGCCGTGAAGCCCAAGGGGCAAGAATGTATGTGTGAATAGCACTGAGGCCTATTACAACAAACTCTATGTGCATCCAAGAAAAACAACACAAATTAAATGTTTCTAAGCAAAACAAGTCCTTATGGAGTTTAGCTGACTTTTCCAGCTTGTCTGCCACTTTCTCATTAGCAGCATGAAAGAAGCCTAGCGGAAACTCCACTGGTGCACAGACACAGCAGTAAGCTTTGGAGTTTCAGCAGAAGTTTTACAAAATAATAATTCACAGAAAAACTAGCAGATTAATTACTGAATTTGATCTTGCTTGACAAACTCTGAGAATTTAAAGTTAGCAGAGATAAGGGGGACATCAAACAACCACATGTGTTTACTTATTTTTAAAAGCTGGGACTTGTTATCAGGGCTGGGCAGGACTTGAGGCTCCACACATCTTGTTGTTGTGGAGCCTTTCTAGTCTTGAGTGTGTTGAGGAGATGGGGGTGGTGGTTAATGGCAACAGTGGTGTGTGTATGTGTGTGTGTGATGGGTCTTGAACCCTGCTGCTAACCCCCCCTGCACAGGCAGAGGCTGGTGTCTGGAAGGGTGCCAGAAGTTCTGAACTAATATTCACAATAATGTTCGTGCTCCGAGGGGCCAGCGACAGAAAACACTGTGGAGTCGTGCCAGGTTTTGCTCTCCTTCTGTTCTCCACTTTTCACTGCCCCACCACACCTCCCTCAGCTCTTTTCTCATTTTAAAGCTTACGGCAGAGTCAAATATGTACAAATATGTGAATTTTTATAATCTGCAGAATGAATGTTGAAGCAAACATGCATTGCTGCACAATTGTGTTGCATGTGACCACTGTAAACAGTAGGGTTTTTGCCATTATTAACTTTTTACGTTTTATAAAGAATGAATTAAGTAGGAGAGGCACCGTGGTTAGCACTGCCCGTAGGTGTGAGTGAGAGTCTGAATGGTTGTTTGTCTATATGTGGCCCTGCAATATACTGGCGACCTGTCCAGGTTGTACCCTGCCTCTCGTCCGTATGCCAGCTGGGATAGGCTCCAGCACACCTCCGACCCCTACGGGGACTAAGCGGTTCAGAAAATGGATGGATGGATTAATTAAGTATATTTAATTGAGGAGTTCAGATGTTTTCCCCATGCTGATTTTCTCTGGATCCTTTTGGTTCCTCCCACAGTCCAAAGACATTACATCTACATTGCCCATAGATGTGAATGCGAGTGTGAATGGTTGTCTGTCTCTGGCGACCTGGCCAGTTTTCAGTTTCCAGCACCTCCATGATCCTTAAGAGGAGAATCACTTAGGATAATGGATGAATGGATGGAAACACCATTATGTCATTTGAGAGTTTTAGTAACTGATTAGTTCGAAAATAGATAAACCAGCGAAATCTTGATTTGGTGAATATATATCTATCTCCTTGACTTTGAATTTCACTTGCCTTGTACCTCACTTGTATGTCGCTTTGGATAAAAGCATCTGCCAAATGATTATAAGTGAATGTAAGTAGCGCTGTCTCATGTTACTTTAGAACTTCACAAATAACAGTGCTTTCTGTGATAGGTGACCAATAGGTA
>OMLM01004148.1:14300-44732 GCA_900302695.1 Helostoma temminkii | reverse complement strand
TTCCTCTTCCCTTCAGCCTTACACACACATCTGCAGTCACAAACCATATCCACAGCACAGATTCTATATATCTGTGCCATATCAAAGCCTCACATGTATTGTGCTGCCATGTTGCATGTCATGGCTGCTGCTCGGTGATAAGCGTTTTTTACGCGATTGAAATTTATGATTTAAATGTAAAACACTTTCCACAGAAATCAGAACAATTGGCACGCTTCTCTCTCTTTTATTCTACAAACTAAATATCTCATTGTTGCCAGTACTTCTTGTATGGGACAGCAGCACAACTGCAGCCAGGCACAGACACTTTTTCCCTCCGTCTCCTTTTTCTTTTCTTTTTTTTTTTTTTTACTCTCCCCTCCCTCTGTGTCCTCGACTGCTTCTCTACTTTTCTCTGTTTTCTCCCCTCTTTGTTTACATCGCGCTCTGCCTCGTTTTATCCTTTTATGTATACATTTCCTTCTCCTTCTCACTGTCCATCCATGTCTCTCTCTCTATCTCTAACTCGCTTGCTCGCTCGCTCTTGCCACCACACAGACACACAAGCAGCATCTACATGGTGTTTGTCCCTTGTTGCTTCATTACGTGAACCATCACTTTCCATCCACTGCTGCTTTGCTTCTGTCGTCTGCATCTTCTTCATAGAATGCAAATCTCTGCCAAATTGAGTGTGTGTGTGTGAACGTTTACTGTACACAACAACAGATGGGGATGCCAAATATGTTGTTGCGTGTATGTGTGTGTGCATACATTTGAGCTATTCAAATGCAAATAAGTGGATGTAGGTACGTCTGAGTAGGCACATTAGTGCTGAGTGTATGGGTGTGTGGTTCCCACCCCCCTCTCACGGGACACTATAGTGGGATTTTTTTTTTTGTGTTTATTGCACCTTTAATAATCAGACTATTGATGAGGAAGATCTGTCCCTATATTCCCCTGGCTGCTGTTATCCGACCAATCAGAATGTCCACATGATGGATGCAGCCAATCGTGAATCGAGTGTCATCCAGACTGTTCGACAAAGTGACCAAGTGGGGTTGAAAAAAAATAATTGTGATCATCTAAGACTTGAGCAGTGAGAGGGGGGAGGGGGAGGTGCTGTTCTTCCTGAGGAGATGTTTGTTAAGAATCTCCCAGGACAGATCAGGCATTGCGGCAGTCTGCCGTCACATGAGCGAAGCCACAATCCAGACAAAGAAACAAGAGTGAGAGGAGATAGAGGAGACTAATGATGAGGAGGAGGAGGTGATCGTCTGTCTCTGGCCCTGTGCCACCAAGATAAATACCTGGGTGCTTATTTGTTTATCTAGCGTGGCATTTTGCAGAGGGGTGGGGTCGTGTATTGAATGAAGAAACTGTTTTACCTAAATCCCTCAAAAAGACCCCAGCAAGCCAAGCAGCCACTTAGTGGAGGCTTGATCATGATCCAGATAAAGAATTTAGCTTCTAAAGCTTTTATTAAGGTTAGTCTGGAGAACAATAAAAACCAGTATTGGTCTGTTTTTTTGTTTTCACAAAGTTGAAATTGCACTAATCTGTCTATTATCTTAATAACATGTTTGGCTGAATGTTTCACCCTGCTGTCCTTTAAGCACTGCAGTATGATGATGTGAAGACATTGTTGCCGCAACTCCAAATGTGATTTGGCCACGTTGGCGTCAGCTTGCCTGGCTGTTGTCAGTGCGCGTCATCATGAACTTCAGGCAAATCTTTATCTATAGCAAATAACATTGGAGTTTTGAATGACCAGAATCCTGAGGTTAAATGGTAGTGAGCATAAATCATTCAGTTGTACAGTGGTTTCCATCCTTCTGTGCTAATGTCCACTTCTCAAATTATTTTAAGAGGCCACTGAAGTTAAATAAGAAATGGTTTATTATAGGATTAGCTGGTAAACAGAACACTAATTAAATAACGATTCTTCGTAAAAATGTTTGTCTGCTACAGTAAATTGAATATCACTGAGCTTTTGGACTGTTGGCCTAACAAAACAAGCAATTTAAAGAGACATTTGTGGGCTTAGACAAGCGGTGGTGGATGCTACATACAATTAGTATAATCAGATATTTTTTTTAAACAAAATGAAAATAAAAGAATAATTAATAAGCAAAATTGTTTAAATGATTCACAATTTCAGAAGAAAAACCTGATATTATTTTCCCATATAGGAAAGCCACAGTTAAGGAACCACTGTAGTTGAATTTCCAGTATTGTTTTCACAGACAGTCTGGGGAAACAGGGCTTCAATTCTGCTCAACAGGCAGAAAATCATGATGGAAGTTGTAATTTTGTCACTGTGCAAGATAAAAAAAAAAAAAACAGAATGTAGACATCGGCAGACGTGCTCACAGAGTTAAACCAGATCCAACATAGCTGTCGGTGCTCAGCCTGTTCTCCTGGGGGTGTCGACTGGGTGCACATGGGTTCGAACTGGATGTCGCACCCAGAGATTTGAAGATAAATGTTAAGAGAAATTTGAAACTCGTGCTACCAACTAGCACTGCAGTAGAGATTTTTTTTAAACTTCTATTCTCTTTTTATTTTCTGTTTTCTATTTGGATGACAGGCAGTAGCTGAGGTCTGCTGAGAGGATAAAGGAGAGAATGGTTTTCTTTAAGTTTTCAACACTCCTCTGCCCTACAAAGAGCAAAAACAGCACGAAGCTGAACATTTAAATCTGATCAGCCCAACAAAATGGACGACATATCACAGAATATCTTGTTTTTATGAAATGAACGTACAAATGACATTTGACCTTTTCACAAGTCATCACAGGTTGAAGCTTTTTGCCCTTTTTTGTAGGGCAGCTATGTCTGAGCACAGTTTTAAGACTAAAGGTTTAGCAGGGCCAGAGCAGATTTTTTTTTTTTTTTAAGTAATACAACTTTGGTTTTAGAAGAGCTTTGTAAACATTTCAAATGTATCTTTTTTTTCTATGTTTCAGTTTCTGTTGTGTTTTTGTTTTTTCTACATTTGAGCTAGTGTACTGTAGTCCTTGAAAGTTACTTTAAAGGAAAAGCTACTAATAATTCAAAATTAACACATGTAGAGTTGCCAAGTTGTGTAAAAACAATTACAAGAAGAGAAAGGGGAGACATGGTTAGGTGTAAAATAGTTTAGAGAAAGAACTACATATTTTTGCATTGCGATTATTGTATGACTGAGGTGCTGCAGGCGGGAGGGTTGAGGGTTGGGGTTTTAATGCTGGATCAGAAGTTTGGCTTTTACTGTACTGCAGCTGTGGTCGGGAAGGAATCGGGACTGCAGAAAGCAGACGGACACGCTGATGGACAGTCAAAGCAACAAACTGGTGTTGGGCTCATTTTATTATAAGGCTACAAGTCTGAATGTCTATGTAAAAAAAAATCCATGGATAAAATCTTAAGTACATTTCTTAACCACGACATTTCTTAACCACGATTCCATAAACTTAAAAATCGACCCAAAGTTTACTTGACCTGGTTCGTGGACCAGCTATTCCACAAAGAATAAGCTATTGCTGCTTGATTGTTTCTTTTTCTTTAGACTCCCCCTGGTGGCTAAATGCAGCTACAGCAGCTTAGAGAAGGGGGGGCTCGCAGCTGCAGTACCTGCAAACACCACCAGAGGGCAAGATCCCAAGAAGCAGTGATCCTGCACATACGATTGTAATGAAAAGAGTCCTGATCACTGTATTTGTCCGAGCACCTTAGCGGCAGACGGCTGGAGGCTTCTGCTGCTCATTGTACAAATGTGACACAAGATACAAACCCGCCACAATGTCCACCTCTTGTGGGCCATGCCAAAAAATAATCAATAGATTAATCGTTATTGATGAGACTTCCAAAAGAAAAAAAGTGCTTCAACCGTTTGAGCTTCGACTTTTCATCTTTTGTCCGTCTGTTTTTCCCTCTTGATATCCGTTTTAGCTGCCCATCCACAGAAAGGAGCAAAGTGATGAGGAGAGAGTGGAATAATATTCAAAATAAAAGCACCTTTAGGCAAGAGCTCAATTGTTCTGGAGAGCCAAAGCCCTTTGCACCTTTCTGAGCACGCTCACTGTGTCACTACCTGTCTGTGGATTGAATGCTGGGGTCAGCTTTTGTTGATGTGGAGGGAGGTGGGAGTAGAGATGTAATGTGAGAGTTCTTTTTTGTAAGTTCCTTATTTTGGTTTGTTTTTTAATCTTGTATTATTATTGCCTTTTTATTTTGTATTTTTGCTTTCTGTTCTCTCTCTTCTGACATTTGTTGATACTGAAAAGATGATGATGTGCCCACTGACTTGTCTCCCTACCAGGTGGAAAGTAGGAGAATAGACTGTGCAAACTCTCCCCTGCATGGGGTGTGGGGGAGAGTTGAGCTGGGGGATGGGTACCTGTAGAGGGTAAGGGTCAGAGTTAATTCAAACAGGGTTCCTACACAAGTGAATTCTGATGATTTCTTTTTAAAAGGTTTGATCAACAGGGGTTTAGTGTAAGTCCAGACAAGCCAAAGTCAAGTCAAATGATTCATTATAATATCAAATTCTCTAATAATTAACTGATAATCTGGCAGATTTAGGTAAGAATCATTGAAGGGAAGCAATGAAGGATGGACAACATTGCTTCTTGTACAACATGTTTGTTTCACTTAAACTGTTTATTACATGGGAAACTATGTAGTCAAGGTTTTTTTTTTTTTTTTGTAACAAATTAATGAATCCTGTGCAAATGTTAGGAAAAATCCACATGTTCTAAATGGCTTTGGTCTAATTCACCAGTGAGCATCAAATTTTCTCTCCCTTAAAGCTGCATTCGATTATTTCTGGCCACTTGTGCGACAATTTGTAAACACAACATTGTTATTTTCACTCTCACTTTAGCTCTGTTTTGGCCTCTGCCAACTTCTGTTTGCTCAACTACATTCACCAGCCTGTTAGATTTGTCCATTTGCTAATTGGAGCTCAGTAGGTAGTATACAGTGGGTTTATCTAAGCTATTTAGTTAAAACAGCTACCTTCAGCTGCTGGTTGGTAAAAGACTTGGTGAAAACGATGTTGGCTGTAAAATCAAAAGAATTAGCCGGCAGATTCTAAATGTCTTGCAGAGCTGAAGGAAACTAGAGCAGGCGGGTGCACAGTTCCACTGTAATGACCAAAAAAACTAGTGCAGCTTTAACGTTAAAAAGCGAAAAGAAAAGGCTTCTTTCTAAATCGGCTGTAGAAGAATCAGACCACCTTTTGTAAGAGTTGTACCTTCACAAAACCTGTTGCATTCTGGTGTGGCCAAAGCATGTGAATGCAAGTATATTTAAATACTTTTTAGATGTACTTGAGGGTGGATTTTTCCTGTGTAGGGACCCTGCTGAAAACCTGGAGGAATGCCAGGACTTGTTACTCTGTGTATAAAAACTGGCTAAACTTGAGACCAGAGGAGTGAGGGAAGTGGATGTGACACAGATTTGAATTGAGATCATAATCCTGTTTGTCTCTCCCTCTCATCCCTCCCTCTCTGCTCAACCACCTTCCTCCTTCTCTTCCTCCTCCTCTTCCACGGCGCGGCAGCCTGACCTCATCAACCTCTGCCCATTTTTCCCCCTCCTCAGACTCTGCACGTCTCTTTTCCTGCTGTCTGCAGGTCTGTAGTCTTCTGTCCAGAAGCATTTACTCCTTTACCTTTACTTTCTCAAATCCCCACACACCAGAGACAACACACATACTCACATATATATAAATATATACTGTATATGTATACATGAATACAAAACGGGCAAACCTCTAAGATACAGAAGTTTGCATGCAAACCTGCAGACTCTCAGGATGTGTTGCAGGACATGCGTGTGCTTCTTTGTGTCAGTGATGCAGTCAAAAAAAAAAAAAAAAAGTACCAGTTTACCTCGGGAGCTCTCAGCCATAGCAGACCTTAATCCCCACAGATATCTCAGTGCTGCGAGCAGCTTCTGAACTGCTGTGGTTGCTGTTACAAAGCAGGTACATATTTTTTTTGTTTTTCAGGAACAAACCTGGGAGCCTCAGCAGAGTGCTCTCGGACCATTTGAATGCATACAGTGCAGGGTTTTTACTGAAACGGGACACAAGCCGAGAGTCCATGTCAACACAGTCTTACCTCAGAATCATACTACATAACGGGAGGGGGGCGGGCAGGGCTTACATGTGATCATAGCAACCATGAATGAATATTTTTTATTCCTACTCTTCCTTGTCTCTGGTGTTGTTGGGGCGAAAAATACTCTGCAGAACTCTTCTGTTTCTCGTTTTTCCACTATAAATATATAAATATATAAACTGTACATTATGACATAGAAGCACTATCGAAGTTTGTTAGATGTGCACTCGCAGCATGAGGTATTATTCTTTATTATTCTTCATAAACCAGAAAAACGAAAAAGTGAAATAACAGCTTTTTGGAGGTAAATGGGGGGGGAAGGATTAAAAAAAAAAACACCAACAATGCAGTAGCATCTGCTGATGTCAAAGAAAATACCCAACCTCACCCTCCCACACACGAACACACCCTCCCAGACCCTGCTGTTTACCCCGCTCTGCCCACCCCCCATCCGACCATTCACCCTGATGCCCCTTTGTGCCACTCCCCGCCCCACCCCTTGTACATGCCAGTGTTTTCCCCATGTGTTCCAAGTGCCAATAACTTTGTGAATTCCTAACTGTGACCCAGTAATAAAGATAATTGCACATTAACTACTGTAAAGAGAAAAAGAAACCAGACTGACTGAAAATGAGGAAAAAATCTGAATATCTTAATAAAAGGTTTGTAACAAACAGGACTGACCTCATGTCTGTGTTGGGTTGTATTTAAAGTTCCTGAGATTTTGGTCCAAAATGTCCTTCAGTGTGAAAGTGGCATGATTATGCTCCACTTAATGCACGTGTATCAAACTAGCTTTTGCTAAACAGCGGCCACTTTGGTTGCAAAATGGCCTTTGGAACTTTTCCTTGAATACTTAATACTTGAGTTATCTGCTTTAAAGAGTTCACCATTAGGTGACCCGTTTAAGAGAGAGTAGAACCAAACGTCTGCTCTGAGACTAAATGCTAACATCTGCATCCAAACATGCTTCATGTCAAGTGTGACCGATAGGAATGCTAGTTTGGCAGGACAGATTAAAATGCTTATGACTGATGATGGTGCTAGATGAAAAGGCGGGGAAATACAAAAGTTGTCACATTTATTCTGAGGAGTACCTAAATCTATTTACCAGACTTAATGGTTAAAATATTTGAGATGCTTTAATGAAATCTACAAATGTCAACCTCATGGTCGCGCTAGATGAAAACGTAGGGGTTACTTGAGTTTTTCAGGATAAATCATCTGGGAACCTTGAATGTCTGTGCAAAATTCACTTTTTCCCAGTAATATATTCTAGTCTGAACCAAAGTGATCGCCCGACTACTGCTGTCGTCCTCATCATACACAGCAACCCAACCATGCCAGTGGTTAATCAATCAATCAGAAGCTGGAACATACCATCTCAGATGGGGTGAAGAGGCACAACATCCATTCAAAAACCAATTCAGCTTTTTCATGTAAGTATGAAATCAATCATTAAAAGATTATTATTGTGATAAGTAAATCATGTGACTTGCTTGTCTGTTCATAGATGTTTTATGATTTCAGCCACTGTTTCTTCTCCAGTTTTTAATCTTAAGCAAAAGCCAACACAAAGCCACCTAATTCACAGGATTTGATTATCATTAGTGTTTAGTTATTTGTCCTCTGGGTGTAATTTTTGTTTCCTAATGTGTAGCTTGTTTAAATTTTATAATTATTATTATTATTATGAGAATTCTCTTGAATGACTCCAAAGACATTTTGAGATTTGCTCACATAAGAACTGACATACAACGATATACAGACGTGGACAACATTGTTGGTATTGTTGGTTGGGTTAAAGAAAGAAAAACCCACAATGGTCACTGAAATAATGTGAACCTGACAAAATAACAAAAAATGACTGAAAATTAACTAATGGAAAACAGACATTGCTTTTAAATTGTGGTTCAACTTAAGCATTTGGAAAAACAAACTAATGAAACTGATGAAACTATGATCCCTGATCTAAATCCTATCAAACATTTGTGGGCCAAAGTACCTGTGGACAGGTGCAGAATTTGCGTTAAGAGTTGCAGGATTCGTCTGATCTCTGCAGTGATTGCCTCAAAAGGTTGTGCATCAAAATATTACGGGTACCATCATTTTTGTCCAGGACAATTTCATGAGTTTGTTTTTTTTAAATTCCTCTGTTGACCCACAATCAAAAAACAATGTCTGATTTTCGTCTTAATTTTCAGTAAACTTTTATTACTTTTGTCAGTTTCACGTTATATAAGTGACCATTGTGAGTTTTGTCTTTAACAGACGGCTGCCAACAATTTTGTTGTACTACAATAGTGATACTCACTATAATATAGTATCTGAGTTACATCTACAGGTTTATTATCTTCACTGAAATTAGGTGGAACAATAGTTGGTTATAACCAAAATGTTGGATTTTTTAAAATCCAAATTCATAGATAAAACCACTGGTATGTCTCTTTGACTATTTTTCAGCATTTTGGTCATTTTTTTACTCTGTATGACAAAATACCTGAGGTCGGAGGAGTTGCACGTGGGCCAGAGGCTAACCTGCACAGGTAAGAAGCTACATCAAATCTCACACACAAACATACACACGCTATGATAATATTTTACCACTGTTGATTGTATGTTGGTGGAGTAGCTTCTGCAAACAGCAATTGTGACAACAGAACTGTAAAGTGCAGATTGATCCCATCAAATTCTGAGAGCATCGTGTGTTTCTCCTACAATTAGCTGTTAGCGCTCTCTGTGCAAACAAGAGAGAGTCTCTGTGGTCTTACAGGTGCGTGGAAGCCTGAAAAAAAACGTTATCATGATAAATAAGGGAAAAAAATTAAGTAAAAACTGCAACTTTTTGTCTCATAATTTCAACTTACTAAGTCAAAATTTTGTCTTTTAATATAATTCCAAAGTAGTAAGGCAAAAACTTGACTTTATCTCATAATTTTACACAGTTAACTGGTAATCAAATTGTTGGAAATTAGTTTTCTGTAAATCTAATTAATTTGTTTTAGCTCCAGCGTGAAACGATTACAATTTCAGATCATGTTTAACAGTTACGGTATCAATCAGATGTCAAACCCTGTGTGTCACATGCCACTGCTAACAGGTGCCTTGTGCTTGTCTACGAGTTTCCACAGGCTTTGTTCATGGATGTATGGTTGTGACACAGCCTCAGTGTTTGATGCGGGTGGACTGAATTTTAGCTTGCATGCTACACCTATTTTAATTCTCAAAACTTGCATATTGTAGCTGTAATTTTACATCAACGTGTTTGATGGTATTTTCAGTTTGACATCCACGCCTCCAGATTTTCATACATTGGAGGTTGTAGCTTTTACATCCTGTGAGAAAGTTGTTTCAACACATCCAACAACAATGTAGAATTTATTTAGAAAATTCATGCTACAGGAAAACAAGCCAACAAACTTAAATGCTCGTCACTGACCAACTGATCTGTCAGTGTGATGCTCTTGAGTCTCACAGGATGTGAATGTCTGAATGTGTCGGTCTGACTGCTGCCTGGTTATTTTCAGAACCGCTTGCAGTTCATGAAACCACCAGGGACCAGCACTCTGCTCATTATAGCTAAAGTAAATGTAATTTCACATGATGGTTGTTCTTAGAATAGCATGTGATGATGTTTCCATTTTGGAAAGTGCCTCTCAATTAAAGCTCACTTAGGTATCATCAGCAATTTGATGAAAGCTCTTGTCTAAAACAGAACCAGAACTACTGTATTCAGTACGTACATGTCTACAGATCTTTTAGACACATACAATTATTTAGTGACACACACTGAACATATAGAAGAAAAGAAAATACCACTACACTTTAGTCACTTGATGTTTAACAAGTTTAATGAAACTTAAGACCCCACTGAATAATTTCAAATATCCGGTATGAAAAGAATCAAATGTAATTCACTTTATACATTTTTGTTTAATCGCTGCCACATGTCATACATTTCTTTATGTAGAGTAGGTGAAGTAAATATTTAAAAAAAGAAATGAAAAATTTGGCCACCACTTGGCAAGATGGTACAGCTGTAGACACATGTGCCATTTTGCATTAAAGAGCACAATCATAAACGAGTTGTCTCACGAAATCATCAGTAGATTAGAATAAAGTCATCAAAAACAAAAAAGCCTGATTATCAGAGCAACAGCAAACAGCAGCTTTTCTGCCAAAAGTTGTTGTTGCCGACTGCTCAGGCATAAAGAACAAATCAAATTCTAATCACCGGTACTGGATTCATTAGCAGGTTTGAAACCAACGTCGGTCGGATCATCACATTCAACTTTAACACCAAAGTGTGCTCGGAAAACACTTGCAAATGTGAGTGTGACCTCAGAACTTGATGATTTGAGAAATGCACTTCATTAGGTCCAACCTGTCTAATTAGTTTCAATCCTTTCACAAACAATGTACCAGTATATAAAGCTCATAATGTTTAGTTTATACTGACAAGATCAAAGGTGGGTAAATTCAATTAATGATGTAGTTAAATGAAGGTTTACTGGACGGCAATAGAATGTGTTTCAAACTTGTTGTCCTCCCTTTCCATGTACATACAAGAGAGAGAAACGCCTTCAAATACAATTCAGTCCAGTACAACACGACTATGACTATTATACAAAGCCTGATTATTCACAAGTGCAGCTGCTAAGTGTAAAGGTAACTGTTGACAATCTGTATAATTTAACTTTTTCAAATCTAAAGGATATTTCTGCTTTAAATACAAAGTTGCAAATTTGCAGCATCTGAACTTACTTATTATAACCCACATCTCTTCACATGCCAGAAAGGCCTGAGAATCCACTGTAATACTGTCTTATACATATTTGATGTAAAATCAGATGCAGTGATGGCCATGCAAGAAAAAAACAGCAAAGCAGGGAGACATTTAAAATCCTTTTGTGTTTGAAGATGCATTTACCTTTAAAAGCCTCTGTTTTTGTGTGCAGAGGTTTCGGAGTGAGTCATAGCTCGTTTATTCTAGCAGCCATTTACCAAGTATCGAGTTAATCTTCCCTGCAGAAGTCGAACATGTACAAAGTACTGACACTACCAAAATTACAAAAAAAGCAACAGCAGCAACTCTGGCAGTGACGGAGCATTCATCATGAAAACCACCTGTACCAAGCAAAATCCACGACCTCTGACCTTTCTGGTTAACTAGAGAACTTGGTGACTAAACACATGGTAGAAATATCTGGATCACACTGAATTTGAAATAAGATTCTGCATAAAATATTTATACAGGACAAAAATTCTAATTAAAGCACCATGGCTTATTCATTCAGCGCTGTAACACACCCTGTGAGGGACATGACACAAACAGATAACAAGACACGCAGCTTCCAGCAGAGGGAGCTGCAGGCTTAATTCTGGGCTGCGTGTGGCCACTTCCTGCCCAGCAACTGTTCCTCCTCATTAGCTAAAGCTTTTCAATAAAACAGGCAAAGCCATTCGCTCTGAGCCAAGGCTGCCTCTCATCACCCAGTGAGAGTAACAAAGTCCCAGCCAATCGTGAGCTAAACCACCAGACCTGACTTCACCTGACTGAGATGGATCACAGTCTGGGCAGGAAACCAACAGTTTCTGTCTGCTGGCCACAAAGCGGGAGTGTGTGCGTGTTTTTGGCCAGTGGACGAGCAACACTAGCATCTAGAATCAGTGATGGACGGCGCTTTTGTTTTGACCACAAACGCAGCTCCACAGCTGATTTCAGCTGTGACATATTCTTCCTCTTTGTGCTCCTCAGCGACGTCAGCTGGTGACATTAACTGAAAGGAAACTCTGCCTGAGTCCTGATTTAAATGATGACTGGTACTTGGTGTTAATTCCCCACCCTGAATCAAATGTAGGCACATAAACTTACTGCACATTTCACAATGGTATAAAAATATATTTAAGGCAACACTGAAAATACCGTCCCCCCTCCCACACTCACACTTGATTTCAGTAAATGAATCCATATTTATCAGTATCAGCAACTTCTTATCTCAGCGTTTACAGAAAACTTGAGTTCTTTATCTTAAATTTTTGTAACTATTTAGTTAGAAAATACAGGTTTTGAGTTTAATATGTAGTGCATCATCCTTTAAAATTATAAATGCAATTTAAATTTTTATAGTTTTAACAACAAATGCTGTTGTTTCCTGACGCTACAACCCAGCGCCATTCAGTGATCGATCAACAAAATGCATTTTACTGCTACTGAACCGTTCTTAGGTGTAATTTCAAATCCTTATGACATGACACACATGAAAACACGGAGTATATCTGGCTAAACAGATTTGCGTTTTAACATGACACCAGCAGTGTCTTGTCCTCACATCCTGTTACGTACCATTATTTCCAAAAATAACCAAAATGCACCAAAATGAAATACACAAAAGCTCCAGGGTTTCCCCTGCGCTAAGCTCTGACACCTGCAGTTCTTTCCCACAGAATCATTAAAAACAGAGATAGAAGGATTATATCCTGGTTTCTCTCTGCGGGTCACCGGTTTCTCCTCAGTGTGAACAAAGGAAGGACCAGGTGGAGGAGGAGGGGAGCCACGTCCCTCTTCCTGGAACTGTCCATCCATCCGTCCTGACAGGGAGGAGCTGGTGAGTGTAGCCAAGAGGTCGGAGGTCACTGACATCAGAGAGCAAAGAAGAGGATGACGAGCACGATCATGATGGTGACTAGCACACCAATAGCGCACCACTGTCTCCGACCTGAAGGACAACAATACAGTGGACACAATCAGAGGGAGATTTCTCATCAATATCTAATATTGATTTTCGTTTGTAGGCAATGTCGTAAACTGGTTTTTAAAAGGATGCTTCGAGGATGAACCCATTGTGGCAATATTCAAGAACACAGCAGTCGGAAAGGTTTTTGGGAAATGCACTTCTATCAGAGTACAGACACAGCCAATATGTTTATGAGCTTTCATCTTTGTGCTGCATTAACAGACAAAAACAGTGCAACATTCACAACTCAAAAGTGAAGTAAAATTAATGCAGCTAATGATTGTTTTCTCTATTAACATATAGGTTTGTAAAAATAATCAGAAAACAGTGTGAAATGTCGTCACAGGTTCTTAAAACAGCTGCCAATTTACTGGAGGTACTGATTCCATCTGATCGTTATGCATTTCATAACCAACATTACATTTTTTCACCGATGCGTGTGACGCCCAGTGCCTAGTCTCACTGTCTCACTTCTCATTTAAATTCCACCTGTGGAAACTAGACACATAATAGTACTGGGCTAAAATGGGCTTATTTTAGGATGAGGCGGTTCTGTTTGATGTCAAGCCACATTATTGTTTTGTTTTTGTCACCACTAGAGAAAGCAACGACTGAATAGTGGAAAAAGAACAAGTGAGGTTGGGTGCTTTACTGCCATGAGTTGACATCGTTCTCAACTGGAGGGATTCAGGGTCAAGCAGAAAAACACACACACACAAAAAAAATCTGTCTGGTTGGCACCTAAGGCTACGTGTTCCACTTCATTTCTAAGAAATTTTAATTCACAAATATGTAATGGGGAACAAAAACTATAATTTTACAACATAAGGAGTTCAGGTCGTTTGTGGCCTCAACTCAGTTTTTTTATTTTGCTCTGCTTCGGATTTGTCCAAAGTTGGAAAATCACTTTTTTTTTACTGCCAGTGCTCCTCTTTCATGTAAAAAGATTTTATCATCAAGATCAGAAGAGTGAATAATTAGATTCCACCTTTTGACTTCTCAGTGCTGTCGGCAGCACAATTAGATCCACATTACAAATAATTACCATTCTACAAAAATGTAACAGTGTCTGTGTGTGTAGACTTACTGTTCGTCATGTGAGACACCTTCTCCAGCTTCTTTAACACTGAGTCCATACGGGACGACGTCTGGTCCATCTCGTCCCCAAACTCCCCCAACATACTGAACAAGACAAAGCTTTACTGTCAGTATTTGCAGCCGAACATCTTTAATCTATTGGTTTATTTCCTGGCCAAATTTAGCAACTCTGTGTACTTGAAAATGTATTTTTAGCTCCATAGAATAAAAGAGGAGAAATAAAATGTTTGTGTGTCTGAATCATGTAGAAAACTAGACCAACCCTAACTGTTAGTAGCTATAATAATAAAGTGTTGTGGTTGAAACAAATTTTTACATGTACAGATGCAGGAGTGGGGTCTTGTGCTGAGGAAGGAGCTATAAGAACGTTCAAGAAGTCTTAAAAAATTTTACTGTGACTTACAGTAAGTCACTATGTACTGAGAAACACATGGAAAGAGTTGAAAGAAAATTGAGTTACAATAAACAAGAATCACTCTTGTCCTACTTCCTGAGGATAAATATCTGCTCTGACCCTCAGCCTCCTGTTGACTAAACAATCCCAGATCCTGGTCACAGGAAACATTTATGAGACCAAGTCAGAAATTTAAAAACGGCCCAAGGACGAGTTTTGTGGCTGTTCAGAAAATGTAACTGAAATAAAGCAGATAAAATAAAATGCATCTAATGGTTTAAATGGCTTAATTACTTAAGCTTGGCTATTAAAAATACTACTACCAACACAAAAACAAGGATTTTCCATACTCTATCTACTCAACTGTACTTCAGTTATACTGTTTTTCTACATTTCCCATTATGCCTTCTGAACTCCAAAAGCATGGAAGAATAATGAGAACTGCAGCCTTCAGCAGTGCAATATGAACACGCTTTCTCTTCTGTTTTTCTTAACAATAATTCAGGCTTTTTATCATTATCAACGTGTGTAATAACTTGGACTTTAATCATATGTTCCTTAAAAGACATCTTGCCTTTTTCTGTCCGACCAGCTCCAAAAATATGCTTTTCTAAATCACCACCGAAGGAGCTGGAACCACAGAACAACCGCTGGTAAGAAATCCAGGTGTTATTTTATGGGCAGTATGAATTTTTCATATCCCTCCAAATCACCAGCTGAATGAACAGCTGAGATTCTTCAGCAGACGGGCAGGAAACTGTTAGTGTAACTTCGAAACAAAGCAATTAACTACCCACAACTTACTTTAGCAACACACAACAATCTGCAACAACATGCTGGGTACAGATCACAAGCTAGCTAAGTAGTATAACAGCCTGGTAACACCTGGGAGAAGTGAGACCATTTCACTACAGCAGACTAACAGAAAACAGAGATGGAAGGTGAAGAAACTGACACCAAGAGAGGAGCCAAGTGTGCAGTTTGGAGGTTTTTTTAAGGTTTAAAAGAATCTGAAAAAGATTCATGTTTGTCAAGTCACTCTTTACACGCAACTTTATCACCTCCATCTCTTAATGCAGTGAAGAGCAGCTTCACAGTGCATGTACATGAATGATGTAAACTTCCATATGCCTTGCCTATATTAAAACAGCTCTCTACTAATAGCCACTAACATCATCCAGAGGGGTTTTCCAATTCACGTGATGTAATCTGGAAGAGCTGCAGAGGAGGAGGTTGACCAAAAATGCAACCGTTCTAGTAAGAGCAACCAGATGATATAATCTGAACTGAAAAACTCCAGATGACGTCATGTGGAGAAGTTAACTAGAGGCACAGAGACATTTGAATAGAGAGAAGTTACATGCCATTTATCTGGAGTATCTTGTGAGCAATACTTAGAATGAATGAGCACAGTGAATGAGAAATGAAGTGGATACAGAGCTGTAGCTGAAGAAGGGCTGTTTTCACATCTTGAAACTAAAAGTCAAGAAGAGCAATATTCAGAATTAGGTGTCTGTGTATTCCTGAACTGAGAAGTTCCTTTTTTAAATGATCCACCACATATGTTGAGAACACATCATCTTGTTTGACCTGACTTCACTCAGCTGCACCTTCTGACTAAAATCAATGTCATTTACAGTCAAACTGGGAAGAGCAATTAAAGATTATCAAGTTAACTTTAATGCAAATTCAGACTGTGTACTCACACGGCCTGCTCATCGAGCTCATCCCCGATGCGTCCTGACATGTCTTTGAGGACTCTGATGCTGCCTGACACCAACTCCAGCTGCTCATCCTGCTCCTGCATGATCAGCTACACATGACACACACAATTAGTCATCATCCTCTATAACATTCTTAGTATCTTTGAGTTGTTTTTTTCCATGTGCTGCTTCTCTGACCAGTTTTCAACCTGCTGTTAGATTAGCAGTGATTTCTGAGATCTGAGAAACTCGAGATCTTCTACCAACATTTCTCTGATTTACCGTTTGGCCTATTTGGATAAATAGTGAAATGCAGAAAACTGTCACATACAAAAAGAGGGGACTGTATCTGTATTTGTGATGAAACAAGGTCAGATGTAATCTCTCCTGTGTGAAAAGGTGGTCTATCTTTAGGTTCAGATTAAAACAACACCTTGTGCAGGATGTGTGCTGAAAAACTTTCATCATTTAACGCTGATGTCAACCTGCACCACAGAAAACAGAAACTAGCGGCTCATACTCTCATCATATGTCCTGTGCTCATTTTCTATTCTTACAGTGTGATCCTTTGATTAATTATCCTCCCTCATCTGTTAGCATGACCTAATAAAACAAACACAGACATTTTCAAGCTTCAGTCAGTGACACAGATGTTGTAAAACACAGGTCACACAACAAACTTCCAAATGTTTGAAAATTAACATTAGCAGTCAAAAGGGACTATTGGAGGAGTGAGATGTGTTTAGTTGTATCCTGGTCACAACTTCTTTATACTTTGACTTCGATTTCTATTGTTTAACTAAAATATGATTAAAAATAAACACAAACTATAAACAACATAAATTGCCCTTTTTTCCTTTCTTTTGATCCATTCATCTATTCACTCTCCCTCCCTACCTGCTGTTGTTCCTGCTGCTCCTGGATGTATCTGGAGTTCGCAGACACCAGATGAGCCTCCAGTCCTGTTGACCTGTCCTGGCCTGATGAAGCCAGCAGAGCCTGGACAAATACACACACAGACAAAAAAACTAAATATCATGTTCTAGCAGCTGCAAATATTTGGAGCAATCTGGAGAATTTGACACTTTCCAAACCACAGTATGTTGCAATGATCTCTTTCTTTGTGTCAAAGTGACCTGCCAACAAAATAGCTGGAGTGTGAAAGCTAAGTTCAAATGAGCTATGACATAATCAGTCAAGAACAACAACTATTAAATGACTTTAACAAAAAAACATTTGTAACTGCAGACACTGATCCTTTACTGCCCACTGCATCATCTACTCATCACAGTGTCTCTGTACTGATAAGGCTTTGCATGCTACCATGAGCATTCTGAAGTCTGTTAATTTAAAGCTGAGGACGAGATGTCCTGAAACAGGTGATAAACACTTCTGCTTCAAATAAAAGGATGACCTCTACTTTAGTTTTGAGCAAATATTTACTAGTGGTACGGATCTAAGAGTTGTTTTATCCATGCAGCCATTTTGTTTTATCGTGTAATAAAGACGACACTGTTGTGACACCATGGGCTGTTACATTATCAGAGAAGTGATTGTTGGCCCCAGGAGTCCCAACTGTCTACTGTTAAAGTCCTTGTGAGCGTTTATATTAAGACTACAAGGCCAACAAAACAGCCTAAATATGCTTTTGCAAATATGAAATATAACTTTCACATTATGACTAGGTCAAGGTATTTACGATGATAACAAACCCTGTTTTATGTAACAGTCTAAAGTTCTCCAGAGCAACTGAAAAAAGGTGATTTATAAACTCCCAATTTATCACATTTTATTCAGCATATGTGCTGTACTCTGTACTGTGTGCTTAAACATCCACCAACCTGTCTGTTCTTCTTCTCTGCCTGAGCCACAGCAGAAGGACTGGACAACTGATCCTTCATCTCCTACAAACACACACAGGAAAATAAAAAACATTTTTAAAAGCCCAGCTCAGTGCAGAGTTTCATTAATTAGATTTTTTGCTGCTGTGCCAGAATCGCATACTGGCAAGACAAAATGTCAGAAAAGTCCTTTGTTCCTTCCTAGTAAAGCTCTTTTGTTTGGCCCAGATGACTCAATTTTTTTTCCTGGTCTATTTTAAGGGTGGCACTTTGCCTCCAGGACTGGTGTTAGAAAGTGACTCACAGTTTCCACTGTGCCCACAATGTGGACATTGATCCAATAAATTCAGTTCAGGAGATTAACAGCTGTGGTGCAGGTAAACAAGCTGACAGGAATTAAGTATATTGAAAATAAATTATATGCCTCTTTACAATAAAAACAAAACCAAACACATATCACTATGCTTCACTACTGGAAGCTGCTGCTTTAACGTTTGACTTTCTAAGAAACTTTTCAGTTGTAAACTACAACAAAGCTCTCCAATCCACGTTCATGTTGTTATCTCTCATTACGCATGGCCAACTGTAACCTGGTAACGCCTTTCAACATAAAACAAGTTCTATTTGGTGGTAAAGCTTAAATATCAATAACAAATTATTATATATGCATTACTTGATTTGGTTTGTATTTTTATGACAAACAGAGTGTGACCATTTGTTTTGCATGTAACAATTATCCTCTTGCAACATGGAGAAACTATACATAGTGCCAAAATCACGAATATGTCTAAAATCACTCACTTATTCATTCACTATTATGAAAGAGTGAGCATTACGTTGATATTTCAGACACTTACGCAGCACTGTCCTATTGTGTATCATTAACAGGAGTAATGTCAAGCACTGCATTGTGGAAAGGGTAACAAACAGTATCATACATGCCATGGATGCCGCTGCTTTTTGTTCCTAGGAGGGCATCTGTGAGGGCACTAAACAGTGCATACAATTCATACTCAGAATTCAGACACTCACAAAATCGTGGACAGTAAATACAGTACTGTATACACTGTAAATATGAGGAAATTTCCATTACAGTCCCAGAGTGCACAGGTCACAGGTGGCTGACATGAATAAACAGGATGGATGCCTTACAGTATATTACAATGGTAGTATACAAAAAACAGATTAATTTGAATTATTGATTTGAAATTTCAATACATGAGATCAAGACAGAAAAATTAATAAACACAGATTTATGTTGATGAACTTTACCTGGACAGATTTCCTGGTTCGTTCCACAAAGTCTTTCCTCTCTTGGAGCTCATTGTCACCCAGTCTGAACTTCCCTGGGTTCGACTCCACAATACCTGAGCGAGTCAAGGATTCCACTGATGCTAACAAGAGAAAATAAGATTTATGGAGACAAATCTGCTTAAATAAGATAATGATGAAGTGGATAGTGAAAGACTAACTCAAGATCCCTCTAACGTTGTAAAGAAACTGTATTTTATCTTCCTTAAAATAAATACAATTAAAGCAATGCATCATATAAACACAGCTGTGTAAATGTGTAAATTCAAAAGAGTTATACTGTACTGAATTAAAGTTCACATATTAACCGACTGACAATATATACAAGTTGAATGAAGCAATTACCCGGTGGTATCAAAAGTTATTTACAAACTAATATAAATTTTACACATAGTAGGAGAAAAGAAAACAACAGTTAGCTGTAAAAACAAACAAACGAAAACAGGATTAAAATTGTTACACAGTCTGCTTCCACTTAATGGTTGCAGACTCCTCAGGTCTGGTCTATTAAAAAATATTTTGAAACACTTTCCTTACTGCTGTATTTTTATTTATATCATTTGTTTATTATACTTTCTTAGTTATTATAGCAGTAAACATGGTTCTGGTTAGGGGTGTGCGATGTTGGCAAAAAATAATATATCTGTATTTTTTAGGATTTTGACAATAATGATATGTAGATGATATTGTGCAGTCTACAAAAATGTGTTTATAAAACTTCTAAATAGTATTTTCAAAGTCCTACTAATACGTTACTAATTGCTACCGACAGACAGAATGGTGCAACGGAGGGGTTTCTGCGGAGCGGCAAATGCTAGTGCTGATGGCTAATGTTGGCTCCGCTCGAAAACAATTTCCGACACAGTTTGCTAGTGAAGCTGATCCACATCAAGGCATCAAATTTAACAATGTACTTTGCGTCGTTGGTGGACTCTCTGATTTGTCTTTTGGAATTAATTGTTTGCTCATTTTTTTAAACATCTGGCATGTTGGTTTAGCTTGAGGAGTGCCACGAGCGGACCATGACACCGCATGCAATCAATGCACGTGTACAGGTGTTGGACAGCGTATTACTATGTTTTGTTGTTGTTGTTTTGAGTGGGTGACATACTCAGTAATGTCAGCTGGTCTTTAATATATCTTCAAAATTAGTGGAAAACAGTGACAGGATGGCACAAAGCATCTGTTTTCAAAATACAGACTGTCATGTGAGGATACAGGTTTTGAGGATAAGTATACATTTTTGTGTTTAAAAGGATACTGATGGTTTCACTTAGGTCTTCCAGGTCCCAGTCTATGGCCCGTAGACAGTTCCTCAGTTCATTGGCACTCCAGTCCAGCTCATCACGACTCACCTGAGACCACAGACAGCAACAGACACTCCCTGACTATACAGGTACGCACAATTGAAACACTCTGCATATCTTGTTACCATGCAATTTCACTGACTTTGTGTAAACACATCCAGATTGTGTTTAGATCCACTAGAACTCTACAAACTGTCTGCATTACATGCATTTTTGTGCTCAAATGTGATGACTCACAGAAACGTTATTATTATTATTTAAACTAGATAAAAAACACACACCCATAAGAAACATCTATGACGACATCAAGCTGCATGTTTTGGTCACACAGAGGCTAAACTACTCATGTAAAGTGTAAAGTGGTGGCAAACCAACTGACTCATCAAATTTATCTTGTAGGTAATGTACAGTATGCCATTAAATTACTAATCTACATGAAAGAAGCAGCCTCAGAAGACAATTAATTTCCACACAGTAAGATACCGGTACAAGACTCTTTTGAAGCAGTGATCTTTGACAGATGCTTTTGACTGCCACGTACACTCGCTGGACTTCATTTTAAGGTATGAAAGGTAATTCAATGATATTTTTATCATCGTCAAATCTTTTGGTTCTATTCATTTTAAATAGTGTGGCTAAAACATTATGAGACCAACATCATGGAGTCAGTCGGGCCACTGACACTGCCTGTGCTCCAGTGTACTAAGCTACTGGTGTAAGCACACCCATTTACTAATTTGAAAGCATTCTTGATTTTTTGTGTGTGTCTACAACTGTTGCACATCACCATGTGTGGTTTCTTCGGGGACATGTTGGAGGTGTTCAAGCTCTGCTCACCTGAGTCCCGTCCTGCAGCAGTTCTTCCCATCTATCAAACAGGCCCCGAGCACGAGAGAGGGCCTTCTGCACCTCCCTGGACACAGACACATACACATTTAAACATTAACAACCCTCGGCTACTGTACTTCCAGTTGAACGCGTTTTACCAAAACAAACACCTGAAGCTAGCTGACGTTACATTTCGCACACTTTCCCAACTTCACAGCATGGTACAAACTGCCTGATAGTTTAACACCAAAGCTGCAGAGCTGTTTTCGATGAAATCCAGACCAAACAAAAACAAATCCCAGACTCTCATTAGTCTAAACAAACAACAGGCGCTGCTGCAGCTAGTAGCGTCCATGCTAGTTAGCTAACAGCTAGCCGTTGAGCTAACTGAGCTAATGTAACTTTGTCAATAAGCTAAACGCCGACAGGCTGTGAAGTTAAGCTTCCAACATGTCATAGCTTGAATTAGCTAGAGGGGTAACGTCGAGTTTTCGGTCTGGTCTTAAAATAGTTGATTTCGTACCCCTTCACAACGAAAAATGGGTCCTCTATCGACATGATGCTTCCGCCTGCTTCACTCCCAGCGCATGCGCACTACTCAAACAGAAACTGCCCTCATTGTCAATAGAAAGCAACAAAGAACATTACCACTCAGATGCTAGTTGTACAAGTTTGAAGTATTTCTGCCTGACTTGTGCACTTCAGTATTCTTCTGCTTTATACTTTTGCTGCACAACATTACATCTGCCAACACTTTGTTTAAATGTGATCGTGTCAGTGTCTTTTGAGCTGAATGGATAACTTTGGTTACAATAACACATTCAGATTAGTAACGCATAAATTCCATAATCTATAAATTGTATTTACTTGTAATACGCTTTTGTTTCTATAGTGTCGGACTAAAACTTTAAATTTTACTGTTTAAGTGACAAATGGTTAGACCTACTTCTTCCATCACAGATTAAGCTATATTACACACAAATATTGTAATACTGTGAAATTTTTCAAACCACTCACTGACTGACAGCACTGCCCAACTGCATTATTATACCATGTGTTTCCTATTCCAGCTTGTAAAAATTAGAAAAAGGTAGTTTTGTATTAAAGCATATTGTATATATATATGTATACAGCCTTCATCAGCCAAATCCAGTTAAGTAATTGTTTTTTGATACCAGTGTTAGGATGAACTTGGCTAGACGTTTGAGAAATGTCATGTTGGGACAAAAGAGGAATCACTGGTAGTCATCTGTATAAGATTAACTGCCATAACATCTATGCAGTCAGTGCTACAAGTTATACAAACAGAACCTGCACTGTGTTTATCTCTTTCCAAATATTCATAAAGAATATTTTTTATTATCAGCACAAAAAGAATGGATCTTAATGGCCAGTACAAACAGAATGAAAGAAATATTGTCTGCCTTTTTTTAATGTCTAAGAAAATCTGTATTTTTATGGGACCTGTCTGTTTATTTTTTGAGAACTATCATGAATGAATGTAATTGTTGCTGTGAACATTTGTATATTGTAGTGCAGGCACAGAAAGACTCCCTGATCCTGTCACTGCTCTATGACATATTCTACCACATAAATCCAGTTTATAAAGCAATGCTATAATATCTGAAATCATCTTACAATAATACCAAATCTGTCCACCTAAGATTTTGATGGCATTTTTTTCTAACATAGTCACATAAGGGTTAATTTCTCCACTGCATTGTTTTCTATTTTAATCCGTTTGTCAACCAAAGCAAATGGAAGGTCGATAAAAGCTGGTGAATCCTCTCTGCAGCACAGACCTCTCATTAAAAATGAATTAGTAAAGGATGTGCAGATGGACAGAGTGTAGGGTGTTGCTTGAAAAACATGCACACTCAGCAATTCCTCCAGCACTGACTGCATGTTCTCCGTTTATGTCTTCCCTTTCTGTCCCACCCATTTGTCTCCATTCCTGTGGGTTTTTCTCTTAAACCCACCCCGTCCTGTCCACCTCCTTCCTTCCTGTCTTCATCCTGTTTCCTCCCCTCTACTGCACATTCATTCCGCTTCCTCCCATCCTGTCCTGTGAAAATTCACAGCCACAGTTATAAACATCACATTTGACATGCATTTTGAAATACTGACTTAGGGATTA
This sequence comes from Helostoma temminkii, assembly GCA_900302695.1. Taxonomy (NCBI): domain Eukaryota; kingdom Metazoa; phylum Chordata; class Actinopteri; order Anabantiformes; family Helostomatidae; genus Helostoma; species Helostoma temminkii. The sequence continues at coordinate 21,291 of OMLM01004148.1, read as the reverse complement.
ATTCCTGAAGGAGCTATTTAGAAAAAACTCCCTTACTTAGTAATATTCATTAGAAAATCTGAAGAAGTTATGTTTTGGCTAGAGTATTTGTCAAGGTCTTACATTTCCTTTTCCGGTCAGCTTGTGGCAAATTGAGAAGGAGTAAACTGAATAAAGTATGTCCAACACCAGTTTTAAAATTCATCTGTTATTGTCTTTGCACTTGGGCAGCATGGTGATTCAATTTATGTTTGTTTATATAGCCATATCATCTCAAGGCACTTTACAGTATAAGGTTTTAAGACCTTACAATACAACTAAATAATACAGAAAACCCAAAAAAGACCCCTTGAGGCAGTGGAGAGGAAAAACGGGAGAAACCTCCAGCAGAACCAGACATAGGGAGGGTGGCAATCTGCCTCGTCCGGTTGGGGTGAGTGGAAAGAAAGAGAGAAAAGAACAACAGGTCACAAAACAATAACAACAACAAAAAACTTGGTTTGATGAGCCAACAACTGAACACCGGGAACACACGCTCCAAGGCTGGGGATACCTGCAGAAAAAGAGATGGAGAAAGAGACAGGGAGAGGAAGAGGGAGATAAAGAAAGAGAGAAAGAATTAAAGAGAAAGAGAGAAGCACGACTACAAGAGAGAGAAGATGCAAAGATAATAACATGCAATGGTGGTGTATAAATAGATGGAGATGAGGAGGAGCTCAGTGTGTCAAGCAAGGTCCACCAGCAGTGTAAATCTATAGCAGCATAACTAGGAGATGGTTCAGAGTCACCTGAGCCGGCTCTTACTATAAGCTTTATCAAAAGGAAAGTTTTAAGCCTAGTCTTAAAAGTAGAGAGGGTGTCTGTGTCTGTGATTTAGTGGTTAACACTGTACCTCACAGCAAGAAGGACCTGGGTTTGGTTCTGTGTGGAGTCTGCATGTTCTCCCTGTGTTTGTGTGGGTTCTGTCCTGGTACTCCAGCTTCCTCCCACAGTCCAAAGACTTGCAGTTATATTAGTTTGTGACGCTAAACTGCACATACGTGTGAACGTAATTGGTTGTCTGTCTCTATATGTCAGCCCTGTGATAGACTCGTGACTTGTCAGAGTGTACCTCGTCTCAATGACATCAGCATCAGCATCGAAAATAAGTCTGAATAAAACAGTCAAATCAACTCACAAACTAATTTGCACAGGTTTTGAACATGTACTTTGTAAACTTAGTGTCAGGTAATGTAGCAGCACTAGTTGGTATTTGGGCGTACTCTGCTGAACACTGTACACGATGGGCACCATAACAAGTACAGGTGTGTGCCACCCATTTCTGCACTTCCACAAAAGGTAAGGATGAATGCACTTTCTGAATGTTTCAACGATACAGTTAGTCCTGTCTAGTAATGGAGAACAAGAATGACAATACAGATGTTGACATATTTATATGTACATGCCACTGAACAACCCAAAACCTGCGGTCCACACAGTATTACAATTATTTCTAACCACAGCGAGCTTATTCAAATTTCTGAAACCAGCACAGGTATGTAGAGGTTGGCAATGTTCCTCTTGGTACTGAGATGCCAAGCAGGATGCGTCATTATGCGGCACTGTGGAATGAGAACGTGTTCAAATGAGCAATATCTTGTTTATGTTTATGTACCATGGCTACAAAAAATGTCTTTGAAGGTAACCAGACAACATAACTGGACACTTACGATACATGTTGTAGTTGTTGTTTGCAGTTCTCCACCAATTCTCTACAAATGCTCATACTGTAATATGTTAGCAAGATGGAAGATAATTACTTGATGCAAAACAGAAAGTATAATACGTCTGGTATTATGAAAACATAGGGTGTGAAGGCAGACGTTTTTCTAGAAGCATTCAAGACAAATTCTATCATATATATTTAGACTTAAACATAAAACGTCCACCATAAAAGCCTGTACATATTATTTGATAAAAGAAAGTATTTGGATGTTTTCTGAAAACTCAAAAATAGTTTATTATTATTTCCCACATGCTGTATGATTGATATAGTGGCTATGCTGTCCGGCTCAGCTGACTGCATCTGTCGCAGCGGAAAGATTGAGTCATTTTGAAACACGTCTGGCAGGAAAATCTCCGCTGGAACAAAACAACGCTTGACCTAAAGCAGCCGCTATCGCATGACAAAAGAAGCTGAAAGAGAGTCAGCAAGCATGAGGAAGGAGTCAGAGAAGTGGTCTAAAAATAGGCATCCAGACCAATTCCTTTCAAGTGCTCCATGTAAGGATGACCTACTTTCACCCTTAAAAGCTGCAAATACCACTTGCTGCTGCTAAGTGAATTCAGCTGGGAAAAATGGAAATGGTTGATGTCACTATTTGGTGTGCTGTTGTTTACGGTTACATGAAGCTGCATACAGGAAGAAGAGGAGAAAATATTATATTAAATAATATGGAATGATGACAGGATGCAACTGAAAACCACAACAAACATCAGTCTGTGCGTCATAAGTCCGCAGCACCAACAAACAGGCTGAGCAACTGTAACCAGTTCAGATCCATGAAAAGTTCGGGCCTCTATTTCTCCTTTAAAACAATCACATCTTATTCAAATTCATAGTTAGGCACTGCCAACCAGATGTACCAACCAGAAAACTTTGAAACACACATGATCCGGTTGTTTATTAGGGCTTCTTTTCATATTTAACAAGTTGGTATGGAAATATTAAACCTACAAGCAGCTTTTAGAATTCAAGTAAGCTGCAGCATGATTTTTAAAATCAGTCCACTATGCTCTGCTATGGTCTGCTACACTCCCTCAGGTCCTTCCGGTGCCAGTGTATATGAGAATATTACAAAGCACTGTTGTCTCACAGCTAGAAGGACATGGGTTTGAATCCACCAGTCGGCCAGGTGCCCTTCTGTGTTGGTTCTGACTGGAGACCTGTCCAGGGTGTACCCTGCCTCTCGTCAAATGACAGCTGGAATTGCAAGTGGAAAGTGGTCTCACTCAAAAACCAATAAAAAGCAATATCTCATGTAGTCTATGTTTAGTGAATCTGTGGTTGCAGAAGCCTTTCTCAGCACGTCTGCACATAATGATATTAATATTTCCACAAAACAAATAAATAGAAATAAAAAAACACACGCTGTTTCTTTAATCGGCATAGCTTTAAGCTGCACATAGGTAACGCAACAACAAATAACTAATGATGAAATTCATGGTAACTGTGACACAATACACAAAACGAGCAAGTTTCAAAAGTGAGGCAAGTGATTTTAAACTTTACATAAATGAATAAAAACCTTTGGTCAACTGCAACTTTCCAAAACAGTAAAATACACTACATTAAAAAACAGGAAAGGAATACATGAGGGGTATGTTGCTGTTCAGGGCCTAAAGCTATGGAGCAAACACTCTGTTCTGCTCCTTTTACACCAATTGCCAGATGTTCACAATTAAAATGGTGACCTTTACCATTATATAATCTTAACTGTAGCGGCAGTTCCCAGGTTCTCTGCCAGTTAATGTCATATTTTGGCAACTAGATCATTTCCCGCTTCTACCAACCTCTGTTTACTCTACAGAAAGAAATGCTGTACAGTGACAAAGGAGGCCCCACCCTCTGGTCTGTACACACACTTCACCGCCCATTTGGCCTCAAGCAGACACAGCGTAGGTATAATCACACACAACACTGGCACCATAGCGACGGATCGGCCACTAAGCTGAATTGAAGTCATGTTTAATTGTTGTCTCTGTCAACTAGTAACCAAACATAACTGCAAACTGTGGCTTATTTTAATCTGCAGCTCATCCACTACAGATAAACCAGTGAATTTATCGCAATTTCTCCTTTAATGCCAAATCAGTGTGGATGTGCAGAACCATTTAAGTTCCTTCAGGTTGCTTGTGGTGTAATATTTAAACTTTCCTGAAATTTAGGTTTATATATCTCTTTTGATCTTCAATACTTTTGAATTTGTTTTGGGAGCTAGCAAGTGTAAAACGGTTTTCCTGAAATATTATTCCAATTGTTATTATAAAGCAACATTTTATATTGTTTTTTATGCCAAAGTATCCTGTTGTTGTTAAATAATTTCTGCCAACAATATGCACAGTTAGGGCATTTGGTGTTCATTACAGTGTTTGTATTTCTGATGCCATGTTCATGTCATGTGGGAAGGAAAAGTAGCGATGGGAAAAGTTTCCATGGTTACAACTTGCATGTTTTTACAGCACCAGACAACTCAGGCGGTGACTGATAGTGATGCTGATAACTAGGGTAATTTGCACACTGAATGAATCCTTACACTGAGTGTGACAAGTGGACTTTGTCATGTTGGTGTAAAAAGTATTTTAAATAAAAACGGCTCCTTGTAATTAGATTACTAAAGATTATTTTACCACAAAATCAAAAATCATTTTAGAAAACTGTAAATTCCTGTTTTTAAAGAAATACAGATAGTCTAACACTTCAAATTCAAATTTTATTTGTCACATACACATAAAATTTGAATTATTATGGTGTATTTCTTTAGAAACAGGCTTTTTTCTGACTCTATTGGTGATGCCACTGTGTGATTTAGCTTAGCTAGCTTAGCCTACTGTTACTTATTTTGCAGTGCAGCAGAACAAAAAGCAGGTCAGGTTTATATTGTTATATATGAACCCTTTTCTGCATTATTGTTGATGATGTACTATTTGTCTTCAATGAACAATAGTCATTTAGCACAGTCCACATTCTGCAAAAAAACAAAAACAAAACAATGAGTCATTGCATACACATGGAAATAATATAAAGCTGCATTCAGGAAGAAAATACATGTTAGAATATTAATTGATAGTAAATGACAGGATGCAACTGAAAGCCACAACAAACATCTGTCTGTGCGTCATATGTCTGCAGCACCACCAAACAGGCTGAGCCACATTAACCACGAGCCAATCAACCTATTACCATACTGATTTTAAAATGTGGTCATGATTAACTGTGTTAAAGCTGTAACGTTTAAAGACACGACAGGCGCAGGTTAGCTGCAGAATCTGCCATTTGCTTTAGTCTTTCAATCTAAAGCTGTTTCCAGTGGCACTAAAAGGCATCACCGCTGCGCTGCAGAGGCTCACAGCTGCCTGCTGTTTGACCTCAGCCGTGCCGCTGCGTAGTAACATCATTTAGACCGGTGACAGTCCATATATGGTGGAGAGATGACGGCGTCACAGCTGTGCTAGAGTATAGAGCGAGAGAGGACTGCGAGGGGAGGGGGAGGAAGGGCTGCGGTTGCGCGTACGCGTCATGGCTTTTCCACTTTGCGCGTCCACACGGGGCTTTACTACCGGATGTGCCATATATGGAGGGTGAGAGCGAGACTGAGTGACGTGATGTGTGTTTGAGTTTGTATGTGCGAAAAAAAAAATAGAGAGAGAGAGAGAGAGAGAGCAGAAACTCCCGAGAGGCCCGAGACACGTTTTTCTCACCCACGTAAATTCTTCGAACTGCTGGCTGGGTTTTTTACCAGAATGTAAACACTGTGATTATCTGAACTCGCTGCTCCTCTAGATCCATGAGCCAATGTAATACTTTCCATTAAAACACTTCCTCAAACATTGCGCAGCACTTCCTCTTAAATGAATTTTGAGACAATAAATTGGCTTAATCTGTAAAATATGTCAGATTCAATTTGCTTTATGGAATAAAACGCTAAAGCATTTTATTTTATAGTATATTGTTTGTATTTTATAGTAGACGAAATAGATATACATAGACATCAAAGGCACAACCGCAGTTAGTAATATGCAACATATATCAGTATAGATAATTACTAAAGACACTTGATGTGTAAACTTTATGATGAAAACATAAAATATGTTATATAACCTATTAGTCGTCGTCTTTGCTTGTTTATTCAATAGTAATGTTGGTTTTAAGGCTTATTTCTATTCCTTGATATATGACAACTCCACTGTGAGGTAAATATTAAAAGGAAGCTGAACATGAGGAAGATGATCAAATATAAAACCTTTACTAGGAACAAATCTACTAAATTAGACGTTTATCTACTGAGTTGCAGTAGCGAGAAGTGACCTGCACTAAAAGCAGAACCCAAATAATAAAAGAATAACAACTGGCATGGCATGGCATATAGACCAGATGGTGGTTATATAGCCTGGGTGTGAGGACAGTTTCAGAAAGTGGCGGAAACTCGATTAGTCTTGACTGATCAAAATGTTTGAGCATTCCGCGCTTTGTGTTGTGGTTTAGAATAAGGTAAAGTTTGGAGCTGGACAGTTGTTATTGATGGTTAAAGTTAGTGTGTCAGTGAGTGTCCTCACAAGGACAGACATCCAAATGTGTGTGTGTGTGTTTACTGCAGCTGAGGCAGGTGTGGGCGGCGCCTGCTAGTCACTGAGGAATGAAGTCCACGTTACGTCAAAGAGGAAATAAAACACCACCCTGCTACTCACGCGCTCTCATTTCTCTGAGTGTATCTGCTGGTGAACAGCTGAAGATCGAACTGAGACTGATCACAAACTCGATACTAAAGTCTCAGAACAGATAAAGCTGGTTCGCTTGTTGAGCCTTTGGTGAAAGTGCCAAAACAACCGTGCGTAATTACGCATAAAAAAAACAATGAGTGCCACATCAGCAATGGAAGTGAACGCCGAAGCCAGACGGATCCTGGCCGTGTCGATAAGCAAGTTGTACGCCTCCAGGACGCAGAGAGGGGGACTGAGACTTCACCGGAGCCTCCTGGTCTCCCTGGTCATGAGGTCTGCCCGGGACATCTACCACTCCTCCCGGGAGAGCGAGGTGACCAGCGGCGCACAGCCAACATCGGAGGAGCCGATGGACACCACCGCCAGCCCGGGGGAACAAACCGAGTTGCCTGAGCCTGAGCCCCAGCCAGCACTGAACCCAACAGAGCCGCTTCCCGAGGAGCCGGACAGAACTGAGGAAGGGTGTGACAGTGAAATCACAGAGGACAAAGAGAACATGAGCCCGGCGAGGCAGTCCAGGAAACGCCGGGGC
>OMLM01004148.1:3020-14252 GCA_900302695.1 Helostoma temminkii | reverse complement strand
GGGGAGGAGAGGTATGCGGGCCCGCTGGGCAGCTGTCGCGCCGGGGCCGGGGAGTCTCTGACCGCTTTGTCTCTAAATCGGGTTATACCTGCCTTCTGAACAGATGGAGGGAGAAAATAGCCTCCAATGAGACTTTGGGGTGGAGTGATTCTCTACTCCTTGTTTAACTACAAGGGCGGTTTGATCCCTTTGCGCTGACAAAGAGCTGACCTCCATTGTCGGTCCCGGGACAGAGGGATTACCACGGCCACGGTGCGACCACTCCGGTCGATCCGAGTGTGCCTGCAGAGCTGGTGAAGCCCCTACAGCGATCAACAAGTAGCGGAGAGGAAACCAACAACTAGGCCAAAGGAAGCTTTACAGGCCGGAAAGTTTGAGGAAGGTACTGAAGGGGAACTGGTTGCGTTGCTTTTAGTTTCCCGATGATTCAACTTCAGTTAAATGAGTCCAAACAAGTGATTCTTCTCTGACTCACAACGTATGTATGCGTGAATCAGCAAAGAGATGTGAGCCAGTCATAGAAGAAGTGAAGTGGTAGACCACAGAGCCACACAGACACACTAGGACTTCAGGGAATTTACTGACTTTATAACGGGATACCAGACTCCTAACACTGAAAGAGGAAGGACAGTGAAGACAAACACACTGTCACACACAAACTGCTGCTGTGGACTTTGATAAATCAATACTACTGCTTGGGGACTGTCCCACATAATGTGTTCACATGGTGCTCTAAAAATACAGGCTGTCCACATGTTGGATGCAGATTAATCTAAATGTTATTGTTGGACCTTTGAAAAATGAACATTACCTCACATTCAAGCTGCTTTTTTTATCTGAATGAATAATAATGATGTAAATTTTGTTTATTTGTAATAAACATAAGTGTGAAACAGTACTCTTTTGTTGTGCTGTCTTTGTTCTAAGGTTATTCAGTTAAGGTGTTGTTGCTGATACACACATTTCCAAATTACATGGCTATTGGTCTGTTTTAGGTCACAGTTCATTGGGTCAATCCTTTATAAGAGGGAGCAGGTTGGTACAGCCCAGCTCCTGTCCTGCTTCCAACTGCTAATCTCATGCTTACAGAAAGACACAAACAAGCTCACACATGCAGCTTCCAGGGTAATACCATTTCCTATGGATTATGACAGAATTCTGAATCACATCCTTTCCTCCCAGCATGACCTGATACCAATCCAGAAAGTGGATAATAAAAGAATTATGCAACATCACAGCAGCAGCTGGGGCCAAACAGCACTGCTGAATAACACAGAGAGCAGCCTGAGGGTATCTTCATCATCATCAGCTTCCTGCCAGCTGACTGGAAAAACGACACCCTGAAACTCTGCGGTGGCGGTAGCGGTGGTGGCAAGCTGGTTGCTCAGGTTTTCATCAATAGCCTGATGTTTATAGATAAGTTCTCTGTAACCACCACCATCATCATCATCATCATCATCATTTTTTGCCACAATTTAAACACCTGAGTCACAAAGATTGAGAATAAAAAAAAGAAAAAAGAAATGATTAATACTGACAGGATGATGAAGAACAGGGGAATGATGATCATTTAAATGTTTCATAACTTGAGTCTTGTATCTGCTTGTACAGTTTGTTTACACATTAATAGCACATTATACACTTTTATACAGCTATTGCAAACACACCATATTCAATTTACAATACAGTAACTAAACTAAAACAACTGAAATATTATAGCATACAAGTTAAAATGAAACTACACTGTAACAGGCAGTGGGGAATCAGATAAGGGCAGTTGATATGATAAGGAGGGAAAAAGCAGGCTTGTTCAGATGACTTCACTCACTGGTAGTTTAGTTTCACTAGTACAGCATTAGGTCACCACTGACAATGCACCATTTTCCAAGTTCAAGTGCGCATGTCATGGGATCAACACACAGGAGGCGTGGGTGTTAAAACAGTTACATACTTTCTCCTTCTTGCCCACCCCGAGTGATAACGAGGAAGAAAACGCAAAGGAGGAATGAATTAAAGTGATGGTGTAAATAACATAATTCTAGGAAGGACTATTAATCATAGTCAACATTTTATTTAAGAGTTAAAAATAAGCATAACTACAGAGCTGTGTGTTAACATGAGGAAACTCTGTCCACTCATAACACAGTGTGATACAGGTTGATATCCCTTGAAATCTTGCGTTAGGCTTGTTTTGTTATAACATCATCTTTGTCACTGGACTGTTTTGTACAGTTTTCCATTGGTTGTTTCTGTAATTTTGAAGAATGTTGAGAAAAAGCTCAATGCAGCAGCTCAGAGGTAAAGATAATGTCTTCAAATCATCATGTCTACAAAACATTAAGAAATAGTTCAATTACAATCACAGAAAAGAAGCAGATTCATTCATTTAAGAAGCTAAGCTTAGAGAATTCTGCATTTTTTCTATGTTACTATCTATGACAAAGACCTGAAGTGATTTATTCATCAGTCATCAAAATATCACACTTTTTTGTCAAGTGACTAAATGATTGACCTCCCCCAAGCCTTAAAAAGAACCAGTGTCTAAAGAAAGAAGTTCATATGTGGATTGATTTTTCTTAGAGGCCTGAAGAGCTGAAATTATGAAGCAACACATTGGGAAAAAGAAGAATATTATCCTTTTTTCTGATTCCTCCAAATTTCTGGTAAACCTGTGTGAGGACATTTTGATAGAATGTTTTCATGTTGTTTTTCATATAGCATTTAATGCCATCACAACATATGAATGTACGTATAAACCCCTGATCAGAGATCATATCAACCCACATCTGCCTACTACATCACTAGCTTAACATAAACAACTTCCATATCTGGGTCATACAGTATGGAGGGGGGGCTCATGCTATATTCATGTCTACATCCTCCTTTAATCAGCAATAATTAGTCAGTTATAGAGAATTCCAGGATGTAATAGTGTTTATCATGTGGTAGAACAAGGACTTAAGTCACTGTGTGTTGTTTAAAAGGCATCAGAACTGGTGGATGAACTAAGATGATGCTATTTATGTATGTGAATTAAATATGATTAAGTGAAGGAAGGAAATAAGCGCTTAGGAGGGATGAGCAATGGGGTGTGATAGCTGAGAGAAAATGACGGATAATAGGACAAGCTGGGACAGCATTGGAAGTGGTGGTGTGGTCTTTAATATAATCAGAAAAACTCTGTTTGTCAGTATGTCACAATAATGAGCCATGCTTTCCATTGCTGAGCAGGTGACAATCTGAGCAGAGGTGAAAATGTGTCCATTCAGTAATCTTACAGTCACTCGCATCAATAATTTTCTTTACATACTGTGTGTGTGTATATATGAAGCTTAGTTTTTAATCAAGGAGTTAAGTAATGTGACACACAGAAGAACAGTGGCTGAATCAAGCAGTAAAAAAAAAATTACCTAACTCCATGATTTAAAAACTGAGCTTCAGCATCTGTAAGTTTGATGGGTACAACAGTGATGGTACATGATGTTCCTCATGGCCACTTAAATAAGACCACAACAGGTCCTTGGACACTACTTCCATTAAACATCATTATAAGCAGACATGGTGTTACTGGGATTGCTTTGTCTCCTAATTTGCAGGCTATTACTGTTGTAAAAGAAAAGAGGTGTTAATGGAGCCAGCAGCAGTGAACATCTTTACATCTTCCTTTCAGGGAAATTGGTCTTTTTTTTTTTTTTTTGGCCTTTTATTTTAGTGTGTTGAGCTTTAGTAAGAAAAGTGGATAGTATGAAAATAATCTGTTACTGCAGAGTGTAGACCTCAGCATTGATTCTCTGTTCTGTGTTACTGTCTTCATCTTGTTAGTTAGGATGTGAATTGACTGCACTGGACAACAGTTGTTACTGCTGTATAATATCTATTATGTACACCTAACACCACCTGGTGACTTTAATGCTCTGCTGGACAAGGGTCAGAGGGGTCGGTATCATGATCCATCCATACTGAAATGCATCTGTCAAATCACCATATTGGATCAGGACGTCTGTGCTGGTATTTGGATACTCTAATGAAAGGAATAAATATTTTTATTTAAAAATAACAATTAAGATGTTGAAAATCATATAAATCCATCAGCTATTTCGCTCTATGGTTTGTAGTGTTTAGTAATGTTAATATTTACTTCCTACATTACTTTATAGTGTTTCTTAAACTGTTTCAGTATGACCATACAACATATCATAACTTATAATTTATATCTGAATTGTCACATTAGCTAGAAAACACTAGCTTCCCAAAAGATAATGTTATATAAAGGGCATACAGTAGCACTGAGATGAAAGGACCTTGGTGGATAATTTGACTTGACATATAATTATTAAAGTAATACTTATGTAGGGGGTATTCATCTTAAATATTACAGTATAATATGAAAAGAAATGTATGTTCTGCATTTTAAATGCAGAAAACACAATTAAATTACACAATCCTATATCGTAAACACATTTCTGGCATTTGTAATAAACCCAACTGCTGAAAAATCAGTTGTAAATTGTGATTTGTGATTTAACTGTGGATAAACCGCTGCCTACATACACATACATACATCAGGAGGCAAAGGTTCCCTGATCCAGTACAGCAGCCGAGCTGATGGATCCCTATTAATGGACAGTCAGGCAGTATCTATGTGTATATCTATGGCCACGATCAATAATGAATCAAGTAAATTATGAATTACCAAGACTTTAAAAGTCTGCTGCTCTATGTCACTGCACTTAGATACAGTGATGCTTTGGTTAGCTTTGGCTAAAGTTAGCATCCTGCTCCCAATGAGAACTACTACTAGTTACCATGTTTCACACTAAAAATAAATAAACCCTAATGCAATTTGAAAACTCGCTGAAAAAGTATCCCACAATTTACATTTAGATTGGATGATGGGTTGAACAATAACTAAAGCTATATTAAATCCTCCTGCTCTGAGCTTGAATGTCTGTAACACATCATGGTAATCCAGACACTCAAAATCAGAAATACATCAGACTGGATAGACGGTCAGAAGACAAAAGTTCAGGATAATCTATACACTTATTACATATCTAATGTATGTCATATAGTATTTCAGTACAGACTAATGTATATTGTGAATTGATTGACCAACAGTTAATGTTGATCTGTTGCAGGCATGTAGTTAACCGGTTGAGGCAGATGGCCATCCACCCTAAGCTTTGTTCTGCTGGAGGTTTTTTCCAGTAAGGGGAGTTTTTCCTCTCCACTGTCACACCTAGTGCCGCTCTAGTGGGATTTGTTGGGTTTTCTATTCTATATAGCTGTTTTGTTATATTTTGTAAGGTTTTAAACATTACTTTGTGAAGTACTTTGAGATGAATTGTATTGTTATTTGGCACTGTATAAATAAACTTAATTGAAAATCATATATCTTCTGTATCCTGGATCTGCATACAGGATATATCTGTATCTATGGCAAGTATCCCAATCTAAAGCTAAACTGAGTCATAAATATAAAGTTCATATTTTTTAAAGGTCCATATGCATTAGAAAGCTGGTGGCTGTATGTTTTATGTTTGCGCAACAATGGGCATTTATGGTAAAGTGGAATAGGATATATGAGCAGTTGGGTGCACAGACAATCCCTCTTACATTATCAATACATTTCATGTACGTTTTCATCTTTTCATGGGATTTTTGGAAAATAAGAAAAATGCAAAACATTACCAGGCTTATGTGTAAAATGTAGGGCAATAAGAGCAACAGACACCAATAAATTATTTTACTTTAATCACTGCTGGTAAAGCACATTGTAGAGCAATGGATTCCCTGGACCAATGCTGCGCTGTGTTGGCCATATATATGTGGCAGCCTGATTAAGATGCAGAGTGCAGAGGCCAGGCAGCTGCAGTGACGTGGAGCTCTAACAGCTCGGAGCTAAAAAAAGAACAGCACAGGAAATGTCTTCGTACAGGATGCATGCATGTATCGACCAAAGTGCTCCTGCCTGTGATGGCGGCAGATAAAATGTGCAACCAATCAGAGGGATGGAGTCATGCGCAGATACACGGGGGCTAATGCTGGGTCTTTCATTGTAAACGTCATGATGTAGGCTACACCTCCATTATGACGACTTTATTGTGGTCTGATCACATATTCATTTGAGAATGCGTCCTGTGAATTATCACAGGATAGCAGTGGTGGCGTTATTAAACTGAACAAAATAACACATCGATTCTGACTGATTTTTGAAGAAAGCATATTATATTGATAACTGAAGAGGTAAAGGTTGTAAAAGCTTAACATATAATAATTTAAACAAAACCTAATGTAGTACAGTATATAGTATCTAAATATATGTACTGTTCAATAGTAGTTTTTACACACATTTGGCTATTTTATGTCACATTTATCAAAAAAACATTTCTTTTACTGCATCTTTTAACTGCAACAATGTGGTTTCTGTTCCATTAGAGAAACTAAAAGTAGCTGAAGTTGCTGCATGCTATGATGAGGACACACTCTTCACGCTGGCGTTCCTCACCCACCTCGAGAATTTGTGCCATGAGGTGTTTATTTCACTAAACTAACTCCTAATACTCACATAGCAGAAGTGTGTGTAATCTGCATATCTTTCACTGAATTTGTGAGAACTTGTTTAACTTTTGAACTAAAGCTAGATGGAAATTTTGTGATTTCAATTTCATTCCTGCATTGTCGCCATAATTTGTGAATATTTTGCAGTTTTTGCTAAAAGAAATGGTGTAATGTATTGTGATGTATTTTATATTTGGCTAAATAAAAATGAAAATATTCATTAAAAAGAAAACACAACCTCATTCCCCTCCTTACCTTAATAATTTTCAGACTCTAAGAAAGTAAATACATTTTTCCAGTGGATCAAAGAATAGAAATTATATAAGAAACAATGAATAATTTGTTTTAAACTGTCTAATTTCCGGCTTGTAAAGACAGAACCCACATAGCACAGAAGTGCGTGTTTCTGTGTCATTGCGTGGTTCTGTGGTTCTGTGCACAGGAAATCATTCTCTTTTGAAAATTAGTTAGAAAACAGCTCAGCCGTTTCGGTGGAAATGAATGAGGAAGTAGCTCTGTGTGTGTGTGTGTGTGTGTGTGTGTGTGTGAACATTTGACAGTCACATGCAGGAAGCTGTGCACACATGACTTCATGCCTCTCAGTGTGCTGACGCTGTCATTGGTTGAGAACTGCATTACAGCAATGACTAACTGTGAATGTGAATGACTAAGAATGCCTGCATGTGTCTCTGTATGTATGTACATGTATGTGTGTGTGTGTGTGTGTGGCAGCAGCAGCAGCAGAGCCAGCAGAGACAGGAAGTGATGCGTTGCTGCTGGCGGGCAACAGAATGTGTAGGAGGAAGCTATTTTAAGACTCAGCTGCAGGAGGACAGAGCTCCACAATACATCTGGTCCTGATGTGTGTGTGTGTGTTTATATGGTTTTTGTGGAAGCTGTAGTTCAAAACCATCATTGTGGGGACATTTTGGCCAGCTTGGTTTTAAGTGTGCTTGGTCAAGAAGCTGGATAATGCATTAAATCACCAAATAAATACCACTCTGTACATGTGTGCATGTGCATGAGTGTGTCAAATAGACTAATAATTATTTTTAAGTGTCCTTGACTGTCCTCAAAGTAAACAGACAATTATGTCTTCTAAAATAAAAACTTTTGTTTAGACTGTTTTGGTTAGACTACGCTGCACAGATGACAGACGAGTAGATCGACAGACAGAGAGGAGGATGAAGACGGACAGATGTAAGGAGGAGGGCTGCAGGAAGAGCAGCAGAGGTTCAAAATAAGGAAGGAAAAAAGGTAAGAGGAGGGATGTCAATAAAATCGGACTACACTCGGATGGGGGAGTGTACAACACAGCAGCATGTTGTGTGAGTGTGTAGGAGCATGTGTGTGTCCCAAAGCCCACATTAGTGACGCAGTGCCAGACGTAGACGCAGGGGAGGAAGAGAAGGAGGAGGAGGAGGGCACAGTCTGAGAGTAAGTGCGGGGGCGTTTCATTTGAACATGCTTTTAATCTGAAATAGAAAAAGAAGCAGCTTGGTGTGTTTGGAGTCATCTCACCTGCGATGAGTTGGCAGCCTCTGAGAGCTATAACAAATGAAGCACTGTATCATTCACTGGTCCTCGTTTTCATTCAGGGTGACAGGAATAACAGAGGAACACCTAATTGTAGGGATTGCAAATAATTGCACACATTTAACAAGGGGATCATACAAATTTTAGCTAATAAATGAATAAAAAAAACCTTTACTTTAAACATTTTGATACCAATAAATATATCATCCATAGAAGTACATTTACAGCCCAACAGATGTGGAGTGAGTCTGTTATTACATAGACAGACATTCATTTCATGGAGACTTACCCTAACCTTAACTAGCCTGACCCTAATCCTAACCCTAACCTTGCTCTATCTTTGAACCAAGTCACCACTGTAAAATTCAATGATTTCCTCATAGAGATCAGCCTCTGGTCCCCGTGAGGAAAGCGATGTTAGTGTGTTTCCAGATTTAGTTCCCCACAACATGAGTAATGCTGGTATACATACACACACACACACACACACACACACACACAAACACACACACGCACACACACACACACACACACAAACAAAAAACAAGCAAGCAACAGTCACAAGTCGTTTGATGAAATATTTTTAGGAACATGGCAAATCTGCCTATGTTCTCAGACACTGAGTCAGTGTGCAAAGAGGGAACTAGTGAGTGAAGCCACCAAGACTTCTCTGTGACATATCTGAAGGACTTTCTGTTGGAGTTACTGTTTGTCTGGGTTCTTCACTTGTAAGGAGGTGAATACTTACCGTAAACAAATACTTATTTTTAGTTTTTAATGAATTTATATCACTTTATAGAAATATTTTTTAACTTTTTTTCGTCAAAAGATAAATAAATGGGAACTGCACTGGTATAATCCGTCATAAAGATAATGTTTGAGAATGTAATCGTGCACAATCATTTGAAAGTTATTACTTCCTTTCCTCACATTACTGTAACATACTGTACAATAATCCTGTTACACGTGACTGTGTACTCTTGGCCACGTTGTGTGTGAATTAACAGTTACAACTGTTCCATCACTTGTGTTGTATGTGAGAGCTGTCAAAGCTGTCAAACCGTCAAAAGTAAAAACAGTAATTTACATCGCCTGCAGTGAAGGGAAATGTACACAAGTAGTCAGAAGAAATAAACTGTATTTTTTTTACTGCAAAATATAGTATTTTAATACAGTGGTCATGTGCAGCTACTGAGCACGAGTTCAGTTTAATCTGTGACATTAAGTCATATTTTATGACTTTGTTTTGAAATTAACTAAGTACAATAGTTGCCCCTTAACAAGACCACCAACCACAAACTAAATATACTGTACTCTGTATGTTCCTAGAAAGAATAGTACACACAGACACCTGAGATAGAAAGACATCACACTACCATGTTTTCTGTGTCTTAGTTTTGTGTGCTTAAACAAAAGGTAGAGTGTGATTATGTGCCATGTGGGAACAATTCCAAGAAATTATAAAAATCTATTTAAATCTGTTTTCCCTATGTTATCAAGACATGGGTCACAAGATAAGTAATGAGGTATTAACAACATGAATTCTGCCTTTGACAGCTAAAACTGTCAAAAAGATGATAATTCTACATATGTGCATCATCAAGGTAATAGAGACAGGTGGAATCATACTGAGTGCACCATATGAAGAGGTGTTTACAGTATTTTGGTCCCCTCATTTATGTAAATAGGTTATATATATATATTACGTACATGCATATTTGACAGATGTAGTTTGTCTGTGAGTATAATATTTCCCACTGAAGTACTATAGGACTGAAGTAACATTAAATTGTATGGAAAAACTAAACAAAAAAATATAAGTACTTAAACTAAGTCCTTAAATACAGTAAACACAGTACTTGAGTTAATGTTTTTAGCAATGCTGTGATGGCCATATATATATATATTTACTTTTTACACTTTCTTGGCTGCTCTCCTTCCACAAAGATGACTCCTGATCAAGCGTCTTTGGATTATGGAAGCATCAACTTGGCATCTGGGTGAGTCGGGTTCTTGCTGGACTTCATCTGGTCTCTCAAGGAATAAACTGAGGTGTGTCAGAACTTGTATACCTGTATTTTCTAGTTGTATTTTAATAAACAGACTAAGAAATAAATATGGTCAAAATAGCACTGGATCAAAACATGAGGTATAATGGTGGCTGAGGACTTTTACACACTACTGGACCTGCTGCAGCCACATACACAAACACAGTATGTTTTAATCTGAAGCTTTTTTTTTTTTAGGTAAGACTTAAAACACATACAAAATGAAATATCATCCAATTTTAATCATTTACATCTTTAAGATGATGGTTTGAGTCATGAGGTGTGTTTATAATAAGAAAAGTACTGGCTAAACAGTTATAACTGGTTTATCATTTTCATTTTTTTTATTGTTGTCCTTATATTATGTAATGTAGATTTACAATCTGCATGTATAATTCTAATCTTTATACTCTTGATCTCCTAAACTATTACTGACAAGAAAGAAAATGAGAAAATGTGACACAGTTACGTGTAATCTAATTTGTCATATGCAGGGTGCAGGGTCAAGAAAGCAGACGAGAGGAAGGGTAGAATGCATTCTCTCTGGTTTATTCAGGTTCTTTAGGAAGAGTTCTGTTTGAAATTACAAAATGCACTGGTAGAAACAGCAGAGATAGATAGAGAAAGAAACAGAGGGAGAGAAATAGATGACAGTGAAAGAGAGAGATATAGAGGGGGAAAGAAAGAAAGAAAGAAAGAAAGGGATTTCATAGCCAGAAAAATGGGAACATCACCAGATTCAGTTTCAGGCAGCTCCTTACTCTCAAAGGGATTGTTTTCAATTAAGTAAATGTTTTATATTCTTTCTCCCCTTTCTAAAAATGTTTTTTCCCTTTTTTTGTAATGTTAAAGTGTTATCTATCCTTGCTCCCCCACTTTTTCTCCCCGTGAAATAACTGGCAAATATAACAAACAAACATTCTTTGATTTCATCACCAAATTCATTTCCATTTTTTCTCAGGATGATTTTTTTTTTCGTTTTTATTTAGTTTTTTTTTGGTCAGGTTTTTATTTATGTTTTTTGTTCTTAAAAATAGAAGAAAAAGAAACACATTGCTCTTAAAAACATCTATCTATATATATATTT
>OMLM01004147.1:32090-47012 GCA_900302695.1 Helostoma temminkii | reverse complement strand
AGAAACCCAGTTTGTCTTTGTCACATTTTAGTGACAAGTCCAACTTTTTATTGATGCAATAAACAGTACTGACAAATTATTTTCTGATAATAAAAATAAAATAATCTCATTTGAATCATTTGGTTGGTGATAAACCTCCCTCACCGGCAGGAAAGACTAAGACCAGTTCACCTTGTATTTTACTGTCCACTTGGCTTTTAGTCTCAGTTTTTTGAGGAATTTGGAAAATTTATTTCAGATCCTGTTAATCGCTGTGATGACATTTTAGTTAAGGAGATTTTCATATTTCCTTGAACAAGAAACAAGGAACAAAGATGGATGTGTTACAGGATGACACCACCTTCTGTAGACTGTAGTGTCAATAAATAAAAGAAAAAGGAAAGGAAACCTGCACAATCCTTCTCATTGCACAGGATGTTCTCATTTCTTATAGTTCAGTGATAGTGCCACCACTTCCTGTTATTAACTTTGTTTCTTCTCCCTCCTGTAGTTGTCTCTCTCTCTCCCTCCGGTATCTTCGGCCCTGAGGCTGTGTATTCCAGGTCTTCAGTTGCTGCCCATCCAACCTGCCTGCTGCTTGTTGTTGGTTGTGTGATCTGCTGTTCTTTTCCCTCACCCCAACTGGCTGAGGCAGATGGCCGCCCACCTTGAGCCTGGTTCTGCTGGAGGTTTCTTCCTTTCTTAAAAAGGGAGTTTTTCCTCTCCACTGTTGCCTAGTGCTGCTCAAAGGGGGATTTGTTGGGTTATTCTTATTATTTAGTTATAGTGTAAGGTCTTAAACCTTACATTGTAAAGTGCCTTTTGTTGTGATTTGGAATTGAATTGAAGTGTAGTGGAGTAAGAGTAGTGTTTCTTCTTCACAAGTCTACTCAAGTAAAAGTAAAAACTGTGGTGTAGTAAAACTACTCTTAGTAGTTAGTTAGTTTTTTTTAAAGTAAATGTAACTCATTACTACCCACTTAGCACCTGTTTTCAGAGAAAAAGCTGTAAAAAACACTGTACACTTATTGCTCAATGTCATCAGCAGAGAGATAAAGGTAAGAGGAATTGTAGAGCTAACAAAGAGTAAGTATTACTCTACTGCTCCAAGTTAATGTGAATGCTTTGTTCCATATTTTTTATTGCTGCCCCCAAGTAGTCCTGAAAATCTGTTATTAAAACTAATCATTGCATCAGCAAAGCACAGGACTGGAGAAACATTTTATGTTGCTACAGGGATACCATCAAATCAGCAAACAGAAAAAAACTATTTTTGAGCCCCCTTTCCCACAATCCACCTGAAGGCTGACTCATCTTAGCCTTATGTTTTTGGGGTTTTTTTTGCTAAGAAGGTCCTGGGCTCTTTGGAAAGAGTGGAGACTGGTTTATTATTGTGAACAAAGCACTTGAATGAAGGATAGTTACAAGCTTTAGAACTGTATTTAAATGTACTATGATTGTGTGAAATAGAGCACTTATTTTGAAAAAACAATCACCCTGCCATAGAGATATGCAAATTAATTACACAGGAAGTCATAAAACAAACTGAACTTGGACTTGGCTGAAACGCCCACAACTATAAATTAAATCATGGTGCAATAAATGAGCAAACCTGCAGCAGGGTGTCCTATCTCCGTACTTCCTTTCTGTTCTTTTGAGCTTCACTTTGCTTCCTCTTCACCACAATATTGCCTTTCAGCAACTGGTGCGATTAGGAGGTGAGGTATTAGCGGACATCTTAGTGCCAGATAAAACGATTTTAATTAAGATGTTTGTTTCCAGCTTCGATTGCGGAGATCTGGTTAATTAAAGTCCAGGTTATTTTAAGCAGCTAATTAAATCTTATTTTAACAGCAGCAGAAATATATTTGAAGGCTAATAACAATGTCAATATCTTTATTTACAACTTGTACTGTTTACTTTGTTATAATGACATTTGGAGGTTCACAAGGTAATCTGAACACAAACAAGATTATAATGCTCCACAAATACATATTATGGATTTTCAAATATGAAAAACCCAACATATACAGATAAATGTGTTTGTGACGAAAAAAACTACCGGGTGGTATTAATATTGTAGCTGATGGGTTTTTAATGGGTTCTAATGTAAAAATAAAGTTATCTGAACTACAAAGACACATTGCACACATTTCCTCTCCTGAAATGACATTGCTGCTCTCTGAGTGGGTGAGTTGAGGTTATAAGTTCAGGGACGAAATGATTTACAACCACATCACAAGATTTCTGTCTTTGAATCAAAAACAATTTTGTGTATTCTGTATGCATTTTGTGTTTTTCCTGTTTTTTGTGTGTGTTTTTCTACAGTATGTGTTTTTGTCTTACTTACTTACAGAACCCCTCTCACTGGATTCTAAAATGGTATAAGGTCTAGGCATTAGTAAGTAAAACTGTGTTTGATTTATTGTTACATAAATAAATAAATAAATAAATACTAAATAATAATAACAACACTTAATACAACAAAATTATTGTCACAGCAGTGTACTCAGCAGCACTGTGGAAACACTCATAGTATCTTGACTTTGTTGTGATGCTTTAATGCTAACTTGTGTTTAGTTGTCTTAACAAACAGAAGAAAATACCACTGCTTGTTTTTCAGAAGGCTATGAAATTAATAACAGGAATGCTGGGGCCTACCCCAGCTGTCATTGGGTTAGAGTCAGGGTACACCCTGGGCTAACTTTGATACGAGTTAGGTGTTTACTCCTTTGTTACCACCATCAGGCAGTTTATTGGAAGAGACTTTAAAAGCATAGCTTTACGTTACCAATTGCTTCATACTGAAAAAAGTTGAACTACAACAAAACTAGCCTATGGAGAAATCTAGTTAACTA
The DNA here is from genome assembly GCA_900302695.1 of Helostoma temminkii. Lineage (NCBI taxonomy): Eukaryota > Metazoa > Chordata > Actinopteri > Anabantiformes > Helostomatidae > Helostoma > Helostoma temminkii. Next base: position 44,175 of record OMLM01004147.1, on the reverse strand, counting down.
AAGCAAGTAAAAAAAGTACTACTTTTAGCATTTGTACACCGCTAAAAATGGCAAATACACTACTGTATATAGTGCACTATATAGTGAGTAGGGAATTCTTCTGGACACAGTCTGTGTCTTCCTCTGTCACAACCTCTCGCATATCCTCTTTCTCATACGTCATATGTTAACTAACAAATTACATAACCTTGCCATTCCACCAGATCCAACTGTGAGGCACTTGGTCTCCGGTTGGCAGAGCTGATCTCTCCCATTCATGAGTTTGGTGGGAGTCTGATACAACTCTGAAAACATTAAATCCACCTGTGCTTATATTAATCTAACCACCTCTGGAGACTTTCAAGTTGCAGAAACATTATGGGTTTTTTTCCTGTTACCATGCCCTGCATGTGAAATTGTAATACAGAAACAAATATTTGATCCTTGTCGTTCATAATGACTTTGTCTGTAAGCTACAGCTCAACAAAGTAGGAAGTATGTATAAATGAAAAAGTTCACAACTTCTATGAACATTTGTTAGTAAACACAATTGTTGTGAAACTGTGAAATTCAAAATTCAAGTTTTGACAATAAATAGATCTAAATGTGTAGTGTGGCCTTAGGTTTTACCTTTAAAGACTCAATTTGTTGTTACAAAGTATATGAAAACATTAACATGTAAAGCAAAGAGTTAGAAAAGTAATGAATTTTGAATCTTAGGGAAAAGAAGAAACATTCAAAGACATTGCATAAACATTGGGTACAGCCAGTACAACAATTTGAAATGTCTTGAAAAAGAAAAAAAGCACTGGTGCACTGCCCTAATTTACTAGTAGTAATAGCAATAGCTTCTACTACTGAGTAGTTACTACTACTCCACAACTCTAATAACACTGCCCATTACACACAGTGATTCCAGCAGTTTGTTTTCATCCTTTTAAAAAGCAAACTTCTAAACATAAAAGATCATAAAAGGTCTTACAACAACAAGTATCACAGTATATTCAACTACAAGGGCAGGCTACACCCAAGGTTAATCACATTTTATCTGCCTTAACATCTGACTATGTACATTCACTAAATGTATTGTGTGTATTACTGAGGTCTATTACACATATAAAATGCAATTCCTTTCTATAAAACATTTACGAAGGTGATTATCCACAAGGTTTGAAAACATTCAAACTTTCACAGCATTGCTAGTGATCTAAAACACAGCAAACCTAATGAGAAATGTTATCCACAACAAAGAGATGGTGAGCTAACAGAGACACTGTTTTCCAGCACTGTGTCCTGGAAAAACTCTAATGATAGATGAAGACAATATGTGCCATCTGAAAGAGAGCTCTTAATTATAAGTTTGTCCTTCCTGTCAGCCATTTATCACCACTACAACGTGCCACTCCGTGATGAAGTACTCTGTGTGCTTATGTCCTGTACAGTATATGAAATGTATGTGCATAAATCAAAGTGTAAAGCTTGTTAATCAGTGCAACGTTTCCAAATTATTATACCCGTGTGAGTAAAATAAGATCTTGTCTTGTAATGATCTGGCAATAGGTTTCTAAGATATTAATGAAAACAAGACTTAAACCTCCAGCATGCACTAAATGAACTGATTTTATGCTGTCATTCAGCTCTGGAGAGATTAACACCCAAATATAAAATTGTAAGCAGCAAGCAAAACAGGAAAACATCCAGGCACCATGAATAAACCAGAGGCTGTGAAAGGAGGCTGCAATTCAGCTGCAGTAGTGACCATCCATAAAACATACCCTGTTGAGACACTGGCGCTGGCTTTATGAAATCTTCATTTTCTTTCCTGCATTTAATCGAGCTCCAACACACTAATTTGAGCCAAATGGGAAGAACAGAAGCAAGCGCATTAAAGCAAATGGCAATTCCCAGAGGAGCAGCCAGGGTTTTCTCCAATTTAGCATTTACTACTGTGTCCTGTTTGCAGCACACATTAAAAAAGAAAGGTTTTTACTTTTTGCTGCCTGCTTTTTACTAAAAGGACGCTGAGGCTGTATTTTTTAATAACAAAAAAAATCAGAAAAAAATAGATCTCTCCAATAGATCAAGGCCAACAACTGAGGGCAGCTGGTATGTGGTAACTCAACAGCATGTTTGCTTAGAGTCTAGCCTTAGCATATGAAGAGGCAGGAGAAAAATAGATCTGTTTAGCTGGTGACAGCTTCCATCAATCAGGTGTGAGCCCTGGAAGGGGAGACACTGGCATGATCAAACAGGCTTCAGTCTGTCACCTCCACACTGAGTCGCACTTGACTTTCCCTGACAGGTAGAGTTTCACCTCAACATCTGATTGGGCTGTGCTCTGGGGGGTAATTCAACTGCACATTCCCACTTAAACCATTTCTAGGATGGGATGAGGTTTTTTCCTGAAACTGGGAAGTGACACATATGGGATGTGAATGCAAAACATTGCAGTGTATATTTATTTTGAATGGATCTTCAAGGACAAATGTACTTTAGACAAGTACAGTACGTGCTATGTACAGTAAAAGGTTCCATTAAAATGATTAGAAACGCATTGGTGAGACACACCGCTGCCTGGGCTACATTCCTTCAGCAGTATTAGTGCTTGAACAGGCTTTAGTCTGTTTAAATGAAACTTCCAGTTCATTTTCTCTCTTGGTGCCGTTCACCTGGTGAACAATTGAGATGGTCTCGATCCGAAGGAGGACCTAACTCTGGTGCAGTTCTCCTGTTGACAACGTGTACCAAAACAAAAAAAGGACCAAGAGAATGAATCCCATTATTTGAGGGCATTTGATTATGTGCAGATTCTAGGTTCTTCCATCTGCACACTTGCTGCAGAATTAATCACAGAGAAAGACACACTAGCATGACACTGTTTGCATTAAGACTTTTGTTGTGTGTGTGTGAGTGAAATGAAACCAAATCAAGTGGAAAAATGCTACAAGTTTACAAATTTCTCAAAAGATTTGGACTAAAGAAAAACCTCTCTAAAAGAAGTTGAAAGGAAAACTATTTCAGCATAGTATATAAAAAAACAAAAAAAAAATGTGGATTAAATATTCTTCAGACTGCGCTTACTTTAATAACTGTAACAGACATTTTGGAATTTGTTATCAGGTTCAGATTTCCCATTTTTCTACCATCAAGTGGGACAATGCCAGATTAAGATTATGTCTGTGCGACTTTTAGTTTGTTGTCAGAACACAATGAAAAAGAAAAATTTGGGACTCATCAGTGCTGACATACTGAATATGAGGGCATTAGACATAAGAGGACAGTATATCATTATTTTGGTACATTTACAATATTATTATAGATGTGATTTTAACCAAACCCATTTCTACATTTCCACTGCTACCTGTATTGATGTTGAGAAGACAGGTGGCTTTGTTGCAGTGACAGCTGTTTGGAAGAAAGGGTAGAAAACTGGATCTTTAGCATGGCTGAACAAGAATGAATTAATTTTCCATCAAGAGAAATCCTGAGAAGAAAGGAGAGAATAATAACTTGTAGGAAGGCAAAACAAAAACACATGGAGAGAATATCCACTTTGCCTTTTGAAGCTGGTGCTCTCCAAGACGAGTAGGGACAACACAGAGCATTGTAGATGTGGCACTTTTTCTCTGGGCAACCAAGTCTCAATCTCTGGTCTTTGCATGAGTGGGTTGCTTTTGGACTGATGCATTTGTAATTTTACAGTTAGTTTGCTGTTCCCCAAACCCTGGGCTTGAACAAATATTATCTGGTCATTGCTTAGCAACTGTAGCTGGGTGCAACAGGAGTTTTGAATTTCTCCTGTTCCTCCTAGATACACGTTGAACCGTCCTTAAGCAAGAAACTGAACACTAAAGTTACTCATTATGTGTAAGAGTAACTTCTAAGTTGCTTTGGAGAAAAGCAGCTGCCAAATAACTAAAAGTAAAATTGTAAAACAGAGTAATTGTAAAATGGAAATGTATCTTTCTCTTATAAGTAAAATGAAATAAGCTGTTTGTAGGGTGCATAAAAACAAAACATTTAATTCATTTGCATTGCGTTTTTGCGTTTTGCGTCTCTTTAGCATCATTTTTGTGTATATGTGGTCATTTTATGTTTTTGTGTGGTCTTTTTGCAACATTTCCTGTGGTCAATGTGTAGCTCTTGGTGGCCATTTTGAATTAGGCTTAATTTTATTTTATTTATTGTGTTATTTACTTTGTGTTACAGGTTTTGGTACTGACTTCAGGTTTCCTGAAAGACACAGGAAAGCTATGATTAAAGTTTAGAAAAGCTTTATTAAATGCAGGTGTACTGGATGAAGGAGCCCTGGGAACCAGCGGAGATCTGGGAGATATGGACCATCTAGAGGTGAGTGTCAGCATCTGCAAAGAGAGGAGAACTTAATGGAGGATCGACTGGTTAGTATACTGTGGTGGGGATAAGTGTGTTACTCCCTCCTGAGCTGGACTTTTAGATGGAGGTCTGATGTTGATCGATTTCAGTCACACAGTCCTTTATCCAAAGCTTAGGTCAGGGTAACAGTCCAGGGTCCTAAACAGGGTGATATCAGGCAGGTACAGGTAGAGGGGGAAATCACAGGCAGATTCAGGTAACACTGAGTCGGGGTCGGGAATAAACAGATTAGGAGTAACTCACAGTGTTAGTTGGTCCAGGGACGAAGATACACAAGTGGACAGAGTTAATGTAATTGATGCAATGAGTGGGGGAGCAGGAGAAACACAGAAAACAGACCAAATAATGAGAATGGAGAGGGCAGACAGGCAGGGAAGCCAAAGACTGTGACACTTTGTGGTGATTTTTCCATTAGCTGAATGACCTGAAATCTATGCCTGTTTCTGAGAGGCCATGACGCTGAAGATGCAAATTTGTTCTCCTGCATTAATGACATTTGCTTTCAAAACTGCTCCATATGTTCTATGACTTACACAATCCTCCAGAATCATCACACTGGATAAAGTGTTAATCTCTCAAGCATGACTTTGTTCTGAAAATGTGTTCCAATGCAGCCTCTGGGAAAGAAAGCAGGAAAGAGCTTCTTCAATTAAAGCATGACAGGACAGCTTTCTAAAAGAAAAAAAAGTGACACCTCGACAGTTTCATCAAACCTGATGATTTTTCTGTTTTTTCAAGATTTTAAACTGCTCTTTCAGATGCTGGAGGTAAATGGCTGTGATTACTCAGCACAAGGCCACTTATTAGCTTAAGGCAGCATTAGATGGTGGAGCTGCTACAGTAAAACTAACTATGTAGGCCATTTGGTAAAGCAAAAACTGCAGTTCAAGATGGATTCAATCAATGCTGCCCACTCGAAGGATTAGAAAAACCTGGTGTAATTAAAAACACACACACTCAATACAGCCCCCAGGCATGTTTATACTGTAATACACAGATTGTAGAAAAGTTTTTCAGTTAAACACTTGTACACAATACACAGTACATGTACTGAATGTCCAAGCCCTCCTCTATGCAGCATAAGGAGCTACTCTGGTGTGTGTGTTGCATCACTGTTGCAATAATTACAGTCAAGAAAAGAGTCATGGGAGACACACAGTGGAAAACGGTAGAGGAATGGGATCAGAATTACATCACTCTATTCTTGTTCGCAGTGGAAACAGCAAATTATTTTCACCAGCAGAACAGCACACACCACCACTCACCCAGAGGTCTCTTTCCATCCCAATTACTGCGGGAGCATGTGGTGGCGCTGACATGTGAAAGCAGAGCCATCGGGAGGGTGGCGGCTTTTACAGTGGACTGCTGGATTACAGCGCTGAAGGTTTCATCTTCTTCAGCACATGGGGACCAACATTAGCCTGGCCCGAAGAACTGTTGTGCACGTTGACATGTGTTTGTTACCACTTCGCCAGACGACATCGTTGATCCCCAAATGCAACAATACCCGTCTGCACACTCCAAGAGCACCTTGCAGAATGCCAATTCCCAAACTCTTGTCTTTTTCAATGAATGCACACGTCTGTAACTTCGCTGCCACAAATTGGATCAGAATCAGTGGAGGTTTTATTCCTTCTGGCAGTGCCTGGAGCCCAGTATTTCACTGCAACTACTGTCAGTCATGGGGAGGAACAGAGGTGCACATTTGGACAGGGGGATTTGTTCCTGCTTTCAACTCTGCATGTCTCTCTTCCCAGTGCAAGCCACTTTTGAAGTAGATTACCAGCCAGCTACTCTCTAACTCCCAGAGTGAGGCTGATTGCCAGTGTGTTATCAGTATTTGGATTGTCTCATCCCTCTTACATCTATTACTGTCTGTCTGTACATCTGGTTGCCTCAAAAGACACGCACACTAATTTCTCACTGCAGAGAAGGTGCAAGAAAGAGCCACAGCCGGTGTGAAAATGAGGAAACGGTACAGCACTGAGGGTTGTTATTAAATGAAATCAAAGGGGAAAAAAAATCTGATTAGAAAGTAAATGCACACCATTAAAGGATTTGGTTTATAAAGATCAGTGATGAACATGATTCTCACAAGTTAGCTGTGTGTGATGTGGTTACTCTGTTTAATTCATGGCTCTGCTTTGAGCCCCTGGGAACACAGAGTATACAGTATTTTTCCTTTATCTAGAAACCATTGTGTTATTTTTCATTGTGGGTGACATTTCAAAAGCTATCTCCCGCTAAGTTCCAAGTTCACCTATCAAGTGCTGCCCTTACCAAGACAGATTATGTGACAATTTGTTTAAAATGTCATCCGCTCTTCCAATAACACTTGTACACATTTGGGACTTGCAGGTGTATTGGAAACTCATCATGAGCTGAGTCACACACTAAGGGATTAATGCAATGTGACACCTGTGTGACAGTCCAAGGAAGCGTGGAAAGCATAGAAAACAGTTAATGCGTTTGCAGGTTCCACATGTACTATAATTAATATCAGTATAGTGACTCTGTATTCATTTTGAATGACTATGAGTAAGTACAAAGGGATTGTTCAGGTGTTGTAGAGCTTCTTTATATACAGTATGTTGAAAGGCTATTAGTTGCCTTGTCCATACTGGCAATGAATCATGTTCCAATGCAACTGCAAGTCTCTCAGCACTCATGGCCACTTACTAGCGGTGTAACGGTGCTAGATGATGCCAATTGGCTCTCGCCCATTTGTTACTGAGCCCCATCACAGCATATCTGCACAAAGTTGAGCTTTTCTTAATGTTCGGCTGTGGTGTCTTGGGTTCCTGTTGTCTGTCTCGCAATTTGGTGTACTGAGTGTCTGACACGCTGCTTTCAGGGACATTACAGACCATTGGTTATCCATGTTGTGAGGCATTCAGGGACAGAAAATATTGCAGGTAATCTGTGTTTTTAAAGCCTCCAACCACAAAAAAAGCAACATGACAGTAGAGATCTGAACCAAGGTTGTAGAGATTCACCCCTACCTCTTTCCTAACCCACTAATGTATAGCAGCCACTGCATTATACTAATCTGCACTCTTATATACCCTAAACTATGATAATACAAAGCACTTTTCACCTTTGTGACAATGCATCCAGCTGCTCAAGTTTATTTATTACTTCAACTGCACAAGTGGGAACATTTTCTCAACCAATGAAGGAAAAGATCATTCTTAAGACTGAATAGTGAAAATGAACTTTTAGTGAAGTAATTAGTGGTTATGTAAGCATGATGATCAGGCATGATGAACCAGTATCTCTTGATTTGATAAATGACTGAATTAATGAATTATTAATACCATTTTAGAGAATTAAATTAAAACTTCCAATTTTCCATAATTAATTTTGTAAATGGGAAATCAAAGTGATTTATTGTCGCGTTACACATACCTAAACACTGTACACTGCCATCAGTATTAGGTTGATAATGTGGTTCTTTTAACTTAAACTTATCGCCACATAGAAACAGTGGCAAAAAATGAAGATCATGTTAGGCCACACACACAGGCTCACGCAAACATACACTCTTCCCTTCACTCACACTGAAGGTGTGAGGAAAGGAAAAGGTGTGCGGGGAGAGGAAACCAATTAACAAGACGGTTTACACCATTTAAAAAAAGATCTATGACTTCAATTAATTGAAGTCCAACACATATATGTACTCGTGAAGGTAATTTGTCAACCTGTATCAAACTGCTCATTTTACTTCTTATTCTACAGACATTCAAACTGTCACTGTAATGACATCAGCACATCAAGAATCTGATGTGATGCCAGCTGAGCCCTTTCAACTTATAATTTTTATTAAGAATGCCAGCTAATAGGCCCCCAACAAGCCTATAGAAGTATTAAATAAAGCCTAACCAAATATCTATAGGCTCTGAGCATTGTACCAGAGCACTGTGACATGTTTTTGTCACTATGGAAACCTGCTTTCATTCCCAGTGCTGGATGTCCTGTAGTTACTTAAAGTATCCATCACTCACATTTAAATTTAAAAACACTTTATAGGCCAAGTAAACACACTGATAGATGTAATTGTCTAATCAGAGATCTAGGGATGTTGCCACAGTTACAGTGCATGTGTGGAATAGATCTCGCCCCTGGCAGTCAAAGCAAAACTGAAATATGTATGCATGACAGCTTCACAATATATTGTCTGTGTCACACACTTTTTTGTTTCACATAAGTTGTGATGTTGTGATTACATGCACCAGTGACTCATAGCTGATTACAGGTTGGGTCATCAGTCAGTAGAGGACCTCATGAAGCCTCTGCCCTCAAAGGACACTCAAGGCTGGTCACACAAGAAATGTCCTTGTTTTGACACCTGTTCTTTTTTTTATATTTAACTGGGCTATCTAGACAAGCGTACAGGACCATCCACACATACTTTATCTGTATATTTAAAAGACAGTTTGATCATTAGGAAACCCATTTCTAATCATTAGTATTGTTAGCACAGTTGATTAAAGAAGCAATACCACTGTCCTTCTTTAGACTATCTGAGCATCTGAAGGAGTCATTGTGAATTAGATTACAAACTCAGGGCTGAAACAAACTACTTCTGAAACTCATCAGTTTATTCTTCTGTTCTGAGAAATGAACAGGGAGAGGGGATGTTTTAGAATGTCTAGTTTAAGAAACAAATGCCTCGTGTGGCCTTAACTTGCAGCTTCATTAAAAAGCGCCTGTAAACTGTCTCAGCATCAACAGTAAAGAGGCAAATCTGACATGCTGCCTTATAGGCAGAGCTGCAAAGAAAACACCATAGAAAAAGCAGAGATTGAGAAAATCATGGCTCCCATACTTGCAAGAAAAAAAATAAGGAGGAATAAAACTAAAGGTGAGGCTTTGCTTTAGTAAAACCTGCTTATAAAGGTGGTGCAATCTGCATACACAAACGTATAGAGAAGGCAAATTTAAAAAGTCAGTTGTTTAATGTAATTTATCAAAATTAGAAAAACAAGAGTGGGAGTGAAAAACAGTTCCTCCAATACAAGTAATTTGATAAGATATATTGGAGAAGAAAGAGAAAATGTCCAGAGACAACCAGTGGGATGTTCAAATAACAGAAGCTCTTACTCAGTTTATTGAGCTTTTAACCAGCCTTTGTCGGTTGTTGTACACCTCCTCAGGTATGTCATCCCCATTGTTGACACTTCACTGCTGATATTTGGACAAGCAGTGTGTCCTCACTGTCTCTCATTATCATCAATTTAAAAGCGCAGTGGGTTCATGAGCATTTTACTCCTGAGCGAAGTGTTGTTGAGGTGTTGGGAATCAGGCGCAAAATAGTCAGACATTTTATTTATTCTGTCTTAGCCTACTGTCACCTGGAAGACATTCATAGACTGAAATGGGGTTGCAGTGCTATGCTTGTTTACCAGTCAAGTTTTATGTACATTTTTGGATGTGAGTAATAGTCTCCTGCGGTGTATTTTGTTTTGTCAAAGTGAACAACAAATACTCAAAAATCAAGTAGCTCAGGAAGAATGTGGCATCGGCACATGGCTAATCTGGATGGGAGCATATGCTGCTCTAAAACCTGGATTTATCTTTCAGTATTGATAAAGCCTTTCCACATGTGCAAGCCGCCCATTCCACAGGCACCTCCATACAGTCAGAGATGCAGAGTTTTGAACTGAGCGCTGATAACAAGCCAGGGGGTCCCTCTACTATTTCGTTAGGAGGATGTGGTGCCCGTGGTTTGCAAAAAGAAATGTCAAATCTCAGTTTTCCATTTTGCCACAGACCATTTTAAATGAGCTTTGGCCCAGAGAAGACGGGGGTGTTTCTGGATCATGTTCATATATGGCTTGTTCTTTTTGGATGGTACAGTGAACTGTGTTCACAGACGATGATTTTTGGAAGTACTCCTGAGCCCATGCAGTGATGTCCATCACAGAATCATGCCTGTTTGTAATGTCTTGCCATCTGAGGGTCTGAGATTTCTACAGATTATCAAATCTTTTGATGATATTATGTACTCTAGATGATGATATATTAATGGTCAAATCATTTCAGAATAATGTTCCTCAATGTAAAATTGCAATTTGTAGAGAGCTTTTCACAGATTGGTGCACCTCCATCTTTACTTACTCTCTAAGATGCTCTTTTTATACCCAAACATGTTACTGAATAATAAATTAGTAACAAAATGTTCTTGCAGCTCTTTTGTTGGTATCACTTACTTTTCCAGCCTTTTGTTGTCTGTTTCTCAACTTCTGAGATGTGTTGCTGCCATCAATTTTAAAATTGGTACATGTTCTCAGTTTAAGCATTTGATATGTTTTCTGCTAAATATTCTATTAAAATATGAGTTTGAAATTTGCTACTGCATTGTGTTACATATATGCAGATTTTACACAGTGGGCCAACTTTTTGGGGTTGTATTTAGATACAATAAACACAATAGAATAGTAAATGCACAGCACAAATGTTATAAGTAAACTACCTCATATCATATCATATCTTATCATATCATATCATATCATATCAGGTCAATAAACCTGGCCTTGCATTCAGGTGTGTCTAATGAAGCTCATACGAACGTCATGTTTGTCATGTAAGAAGGAAGTCATACTGTACTGTACACCTCAACAAAAGTCTCTTCCTCAAGGCTCCAATTTATGGATCCAATACTCAAAGAAATTCAGCAATCACAGTGGTGTCAACATGTGGACATTTTTCAGACTGTACCTTTAACTGCATTTAAAGGTATTTGAGTTGCTAGAAATCTCTCTATGCAGTACAACTGTAAATGTGGTCATGTAATAAAGCGAAGGGCATAGTCTAACATATTCTAACGATCTTAATTAGTTTTAGCATTTTAATTCTTTTTTAATTTATAAAACTGATTCTAATTATTATTCATTTCATAATTAATTATGAATTAAATATTGAATTTTTTTCCATATATCACAAACTGATTTTTAGGTGGTATATCTTCACATTTTCATTCAATACTGTGGCCCTAATATACTTAATGTACTCCTGTGTGTGCTTTTAATTTAAGGATCCCCATTATTCTGGCTCTCTCAAACCTTTACCACAGAAGGGCTGGTGTTGCTGTGTGTTGCCTGTTCACATGTTGTTAGAGCTGTTCCTGTGTTGTTGATATCTGATGAGTGTGCAGAGAATGTTGTGCAGTTTGCATTGCTCGCTAATGCCTGGGTTATAAACCAGGCCTGACAGAGACTCTGTAACTTCAATATCTTTAAGATCCTGCAGAAAAATAAAATGTCGCTCACAAAACATGTCTCTGCAGCACAGGCTTTTTATGGATCTTGGATGTAGATGGTATTCTGTCACAATCATGTTCAGATATGCCCTGAAAATGACAAGAATTTCCTCAGCGCACCGTGCTGTTGCCCTAGAAACTTTCAATTTAGCTATAATTTGGTGATGGGAGAATTAATCAGAGCTCATGGCTTCAACTCAACACTTCAACGTTGGCAATGTTTTCAGCACAGGTTTTTCTGAGGAAGCATAAAACTAAATTTCTCAATAGCTAAACCTTATCAAAACAACACAAATCTGAAGGTGTACGAGGAGGGAAGTCCAAAGAAGTCCAGCAGCTAAGTGACGTGACTAGTGGGGTATATATCGTCAGCGAACAGGTGAGAGCAATGAACCTGATTGGCTTGAACCTGATCCCCATTGGTAGAGATTGTTTAAGGAAATTGCCAGA
>OMLM01004147.1:17922-32070 GCA_900302695.1 Helostoma temminkii | reverse complement strand
TAAATAAATAAACTGAGGGGTGGGAGCAGGCATGAATCATGACACGCAGTACACTACCCAGGATTCATTCAGTATGAATGAAGTTTCTGAGGGATATTGCACAAAACCAAGATAAGGGATTAGAACAGGATTTTGCAGTAACCCTGGATGGCTTTGACCTTGACTTGGTCATATAAAAGTAGGAGAAATTAAACCCAGTCAAGTGAAGATTTATTCTGTGTAGCCAAACAGTGATTTTTTTTAGTTATCCAATTTTAATTTATCCCTGACTCCATTGAAGTCAGCATTACGGCAGGTTAAAGTAAGCTGAATTATGTTACCATAGAGATTTATTCTCTGAAGTTAGCCTGGTCCAGAGCAGGCTAACAGCCAGGATAAGATTAATTCTAGTGATTTATCTGTTGTTGTTGTTGTTGTTTTACACTCATTCCATTCCAAATACACACACATATAAAAATATAATACTGCACAAATCTTGTCACTTATTTGAGTGTGCCATTTTTAAGTGTCATAATAATTTTAGATAATGTAGATACTTTAATAATCCTAAAGGGAAATTCACTAAAACTTAGAGAAGATGTGCAGTAAGACAGTACAGAATGACACATACACTACTAAATGAAAATACACAATATGCAGAACACAGTACACAATAATACAGTACACAAAGAATAATATTACAATACAATAATCCTGTGTGTAATAACAAGGACAAAATTTTGTCCTATTAAAGTTATAGTTAAAATGTTGGAGCAGAGCTCTCTACTGTCACAGAGTTATTGTACAGGGTGATAGCAGGAATTATTTTCTGTAGCTGCAGAAATCTCCCTTACTTGAATGACATACTAGATTAGAAAACATTAATACTTACATGAGCATTAAGGCATGAAAAACTTTTCCGAGTTGGACCCTTTAGAATTGTGGGTACAGATGGCACTGCCCTCTACTGGGGTAATGTTATGGGTTGGTGGGCCACCCTGTGTCAGATATGAGCCTTTTTAACTGCTAAACCCAGTACAGACAATAACACCTTGTGTATTCCTACATTTCCGTTTGCTATTGTCCAGATGTGTTTGTTCTTTATGAAGGATGGATAACAAAAAAATTGATAGAATAAAAAAAATATTAAAGATGGTAAACAAAATGTATCAGATTATAGACTAGAGAATATCAACTGGATAGATAGAAAAACCTAGATAAAAATAAGTAGGATTAGATACATATAATTGATTATAGTAGATAAATTAACATAACTTAATTAACATGAACCTGAGTCACATTTAAGCCAAACTGGGAAACTATTAATTAGTGGAAATGACAACTCCTTCAACTGTAATTTCTGTAGAGAACTGCTTAATAATTATTTCTGACCACATTCAGTCACTCCTCTATTGTCTGCCAGGCCTTTGTATAATTATAGTGGTTATTTACCTTTTTACATAAGTTTAACCTCTTCACATGCTTCATAAGAAGCTGTTGCTCAGCTGTTGAGATGTATGCTACACTGGTCTTTTTCACTTTTAGGGCATTTTCACACCTTACTGCTTTTGCTCTGGGACATTTGTAAACTTCCGTTTCTATTCACACACAAAAAAAATCTAAATTAAACATTTGTCACACAAATTGTCTCTCCCTTCATCAGTCAGATGCGTCTGCCCCGGGAACAAAAAATTAATAACGGATGTTGATCCTGTGTGGTGGACTACTGTGACACAGGAGAGATAATTTCATGATGTATGTCAATTTATGCAGGTTGGTCATCCCCCTGGTGACTGGTAATGTTATGTCACTTGCACAGTTGTCTGAACAAATGTCTGAGGCACTGCACGTTCTCACGTCTCCATGTTTGTCTGTGATTCATCCTGTATGATTTTAACGTGTTCAAATCAAATTATTTAAAATCTACACATAGCCTGATGCCCACCCAAAGCAAATGTGCAATGGATTAAGCGAGCATGCAAAAAAATATAAAATCGTTTATTTGGCAGTGGAACAAAACACTGTGTTCCTAACATACGTATGGTCTTCAGCAAAATGCCACTTTTAACCAGCAGAAAAGACACAGTCAGTTGGTATATTCCTCACAGTGAAGAGGGACAACAGCTGTGTCCCAATTAAAGGCCTGAATCCTCACAGGAAGCAGACTCATGAAGATGGGTCCTTCAGGAGAGCTGAAGGCCAGACAGAAACTGTCTCCTGATCCTCAATGAAACAGTCCACGGCTTATTGAGACTAATTGTGCATTCATGGTGCTCCCCATTAGCATGAAGAGTGAACTTCTAAATTTGATGCATCTGTTAACATTAACATTTTGAACTGGCAGAAAAAATGTCAGGTTAATGGTAAATGCAGACACGTGATGTCTGTTTCATTTGCAGTGGCCTTTGATTTACAGCCACTTAATTTACAATGGATTAGTTTTAAATAGGTGATTTAGCAAACTATGACAACAGTTACTAATTTTTAACCAAGGTCCAGCTGCACTGGTGGGGCATGTGGAGATAATTGATTTCAGTTTCATGCTGTGCAGAGTAGCCTCCATCTCCAACAATGTGCTTAGTTACCAGCATCTGTCTCTGCAAGAGAAGGTGCTTTTACTTTTCCTAATTCGTCAGGTCCCGAAGGTTAATAAGTAAAGTAAACTGTAAACGTTCAACATATTAAAAATATTAGGCTACTAAACACAGTAATGCAGAATTATTAGATGTGTGATATGACAGTAGTGGAGGCATCACATTGTGTAATTGTGATATTAATAGGAACCAGAGAGCAACATTCATTGTGCATCTTCACTGCAGCTCGAGATCGATTTGGCACTCACTGCCATTTATTTGCCAATTGGAATTCATTGGAATTGCTGTCTCACTTAGCTACATGGAATAATAAACCTAATTATCGTTATGTTGGTTTATAAAGAAGAGTTTACAGAAAAGGAGAAATAATGTAAGTATGTACATTTAATTTGTCTTTATAAAGATAATGGTGCTAACTCCACAAGCAGTGTGCTACTGGACGTTGTTTATTTTTTTAAGCTACAGTAACAAATTTCTTAACATTTTGTTGTTGTGATGTTGTGGTATTCTACAGTTACTTTGGAACGTACAGGTTTGGCACAATCAATTCAAATATTGGTTTAAATTACAAAAATAAGACTTCAATCGTTCAGTTGTAACAGCTTATTCTTGCCATTTTATTCTTGCTAATGCTGCTTATTATTGCTGTAGCAACACATGTAGAAACATCTGTTTCTTTTGGATTATATTCAGTGTTTTTGTTGTTTTGCTTGTTTTAAATATACCAAGTAAAGAGCACATTTGTGGTGAAACTCAACTATATTTGTCAGCATCTTGTGGAGATCTACTGGAGATTGTAGCAGTCATTACAATGGACTACTTAATGTTGAATTTGTGATTGTCATTTATGTGAACTGTGAACAAGTCCTTAAATTATTAAAACATAATCGGGTTGGGATTACATTCCCCGCTATGTATTTGAAGGCTGGGATCACACACTTCCTACCAAGCTGAACATCAAACAGTCAACTTTAAGGAAATAGGTTTTGAAATCCTTAGGTTTATAGTGGTGACTATGTCTCACATTTCTAGAAAATAAAGATGTTTTCTTTAATTGCGTACCACATGACAACAGCTCTTAGTTAAAATGAGCAGTATTGTTTACACAGCGTGGGCAGGCTCAGTGGCAGAGACGCCTGTCAGACCTCAGCACCGCTGTTTCTTCACAAGCCTGACCTCTACATCGCCAACATTCTTGACCACACCCACTGCTAAGAGGCAAACCGTGTACTCTGAGGTGTTCTCCGGTTAACACCACAAAAACAAGCTTGCGTTTATAAGCACCAGTGACAAACACGTGCTGATCCATATGCCCTTTCAAACACGTCTGACAGATTGCAATTTAAGATACTATTGTGTTCAAGCCTGACCTTAGCAGCAACTACAGATGTGCAGATTTCGAAATGGTCCTATTTTGCTGTGACGCTTTGGTCTGTGAACACAAAGATAAGATGTTTTAAAGGTTTTGTTTTGAAAGGATTTGTTCTGAAAGGAGCGCACTAGGATGCTGGCAAACACACCATCTAGCCGTCAGTAAAAAGAGGCTCATCTCAGAGCACTCTCACTCCTCTGGTACACTAGTATGTCACAGATATGCATCATCACGTCAGTCACCTCCATAAAATGTTTTTAAGGAAATTCCCTCTGGATATCTAAATAGCTCTTTAGAATAATTGCTCGCATTTTGGCAGATTTAATATATGTATTTAGACAAGTAGCACACTTTCCTCTGAATAATGGAGACAGCTAAATGTTTTGGCTGGTGATCCTGAGGCCTGCAGTGTGGTGGCTGATTACTGTCTTGAGACACACAAGACCATGCTCTTCTGCTTGCTAGACATCAGATGTAAACATCACGCTTCAGAGGGTAAAGCATTAAACATGCTTTGTACTTATCAATACTCATAAATATCACCACTTTTTTATATGTTTGTTCAGTACTTGTACCTCATTCTTTGTGTGCTTTCCATCTTGACACCTTGTAGATGTTTAAATCAAAAAAGAATTTGCATATAAAGATGCTAAATACAAATTATCAACCACCACTTTTCCACTGTGGTGTATATATACGGCATATGCACGTACATGTAGCATTTCCTTAGTATTTTCATTAATTTAGCTGCTGCATGGCTAGCAAGACCCTGTTACATTGCATACAGTAGATAATATATGATGGAAGCTTATCTTAATGGCATAATCTTTGTAAAGCTAAAATTGTTCATTAACAGGTGCTGTCAATATGATGCTGGTATTGATAACAGGTAGTTATACAGATGCAGCGTTGATGTGCGAGTTAATGTAAACTGTAATGGAATTTATTTTTCAGACAAATATGTAAATTGATGCAGATGTCAAGCAGGTGAATGCAGGAATAGGATGTGAGGTAGTGAGTACCTCCAGGCTGACAGGTCCAACTCTGTGCACAGGAAAAAGACGTTAGGCGACATGGATGACAGATAAGTTATCATCAGGTGTATGATTTGTTTGTACTCGCAGCAGGTTTAAGCAGACAGGTAACAATCTGACAATCTGGCAAGGGATTAAGGGCTGCACACCTGCTTATATGTAGAAATAGCCAGGTGTTATTGATCAGACTGGTTAGGGGGGAACAGGGAGATAGCACAAACAGGAAACTGACCCTATAAGGAATGAAGACAGGGAACCAGGCCAAACCCATGACAGTTACTACACAAAAAAGCCATTAGGCTGAGAAATGCAGCATGATGCATTGATGCAAGTCAAAAGTTAGTAGCTCGGCCAGCTACATTAATCACTGTTTACACATTTAACCATCGCGTATAATTGAGTATCTACTTAAACACTAAGTAGAGCCATCTGGTGTACAATTAGCACTGTACAGGTTTCACAGATAATATTAGCATTGCTAGTTTTACTTAAATACAGCAAATTTATTCCGCAACTATATAAAAAATATATTGAAAAAAGAATTACACTGGCTACAGAAATATATTGGCTTTTTAAAATCAGCTAATCTTACATAATTGGCATATGGCATCCATTTTAGGAGTGGCAGTGAAATTTGGACCAAGTCTTATCCTAGAGCCAGAGAGTGGAAGTCTCCAGAGAAAGAGACATTTTTGTCAAAAGCTATGTTGAATTAATGCCTTTGAAATTAGCAGTGCCTTTCAAAGTGGGTACCTCCAGCAGATCTCACCTTCTCTACCTTAGAGACACATCAATAGGCAAGTGAAAGCGTACCACATCAAAAGTGGTACATACTAGTGTGTTTTCTTTTTTGATGGAATATGGTGCACCTAAAAGAGAATGATTACCTACAACATAAGGGATTCCCTTTTCTATACCTGCTCCTTTCTTCTGTTTATGTCTTCCTCATGTTTGATACATGACAGATGTTGTAGAATATTTATCCTCTTCTTCTAACATCCTCATCGACCCAAACCATCGATAGAACAAGATGGAAGATAGTCAGAGCACAGCTCACTACCAGCAACACAGCGAAACTTCCAGAGGTCTCAGGAGAAAGAAGGCAATTTGTAATTGTTTTAATTCATCAATATACACACCTTAAATTGTATTTTCTGTCAAGTGTATGCCATGTCACCTATTTTAGATGAGCTTCTTCTTTTCCATGATTTCTTTGGGTGTAAGTCTGGTATTAGAGGGAAAAAAATGATATTTTGTTATTCACTAAATGTTTAAAGCTGCACACACCTTTTTTAGTTCACAAAGGTTCAGACTAAAAAGTCTGGTACCAAACAGCATGTGAGCAGTGCGGATGTCCAAGCCAAACTCAGAATACATAAAAATAAATATAAAAAATGTTTTAGTATATACACATAGGTGCGAGTTGAGAGGATACAATTTGAGTTGAGCACTGAGAGATAGAGAGCGGCTCAGCCTGGTGCAGCTTGGAACAGGTGAGTGGAGCAGGTGAACAGCAGAAATTAAAGAATGAGTAAAAAATAAAGAGCTGAAATTCTCATTCCTCTGTGCCACTCTTATGATCCTGTACCAAAGCTTAACACATTGTTATCGTTACATTCAACATATTATGTACCGTCATCATGGCCTAGGACAGACTGCACCTAGACTGCTGACTAATTGCTGAGTTGATGTTTTGTCAAAAAACAAGCAGTAACGAATGACATGCAAATTAAACTAATTTGTATGTCCAGATGAAGGAGTTTGACCGCTAAAATGTGGCGCTCCTGCCACCACCTGCTTTTTTATCGATATAACAAGCCGGTGGCCACAGCCAAAAAGGAGGACAAACATTGTGGTTGCACTTCTTAGTCTCTCCTTGTTTTATTTATCTTCTCTTTTCCCAAGCTTAATTTCATCTTTGCCCTAACTCCACACACATTGGCTCAACTATTGACTGAACTCAGAACTAATCAGAGAATCATTTTGTTTTCTTCTTCTTCTCTCTCATTTTCTCTCACTTTTTGCTTGGTTGTGTCTTTTGATCTAATCACGTTTGCACTTTCACACAAGCTTTTATCTGTGGCTTTACCTCGGAACACTTCTAAAATATGCTTTCAGTGTTCTCTGACAGTCACGATTGAACTGACACCCCTTAATCCTCATTTACAGGTAGAAACAGCATCCATCAGTATGGGTGTACAGGTTGCATTAATAGCCAGCACTGACCCATCACAATGTTTTGAGGTAGTAGATTACACAACTTTAGTACTAAAGTAAAAATGCAAGTACTTGCCTAAAAGTATTCCACCAAAAGAATACTAGAAGTCCCACTTCCAGTATACTTGCATACTTATATTTTACTTAAAGTAAAAAAGCACAAGTACAATGCAGTTTATTTTAAACAGTGTTGAGTCTTGTGCTGTTTATAACATGAATGTGTAGAGAATTTGTTCCACAAACTTTCAAAGGTTAAAATTATGAAAAATTATAGCAATAGATACAAAGACAAAGATCTGTTACTATAGAGACACGTTGAACTGTAGAATAAAAACAGCAACTGGAAATAGGTGCTTCATCTATAATAGCACAATCAATTATTTAAATCACATTTCATTCTAAGAAACTGCAAAACACAAGCTGAATATAGTACAAAGCTACAAATGAAGTTACTTACCTTGTTGACTTTTCAAAATCAGACCTACTATGCTGATATTATCTGTATTGTATCTAGTATTAGATTTCCTATTGGCAATAGTAATAAAATACAACAGGACCATTTCCCCTGCCGTCATTCACAGCAGTAATAACACATTGGGAATGTCTGTCTTGCGTTGTCCTGTAGGGACTAGTGGGTACGGAAAATCTGTATCTATGGGTGTGTAAATGAGAGTTAACATGTAACTGTGAAACCGTTAATAATACAGCCAGAAGTGATTAGTGTATATTACATTTCATTGTTTTGGCTCTGTATGAAGCAGTGGATTTAAAATAAAACAATTAAGAAAAAGTGTAGACTTTGTTTAGGGGGAAATTGTGGGAGCAGCTTTTTTCACTCACACTCTCGTTTATTGGTTGCTTATAAACCTTTGGACAACTGGAGGCTCAGCTGTTCCATCAGGTGTGTCTTACTTGTCTTATTCCATCATTTCCAGGTAAGCACTTCAGTATGTAGAGTTTATGTGTTGCATTTTAATAAAAACTATATCTGTCTATATGAAGCCCAAAGAACCATCACTGCCAGAGAAGAAGCCATCATTAGGCTGAAAGACCAGACTGCAGACAGTTTGATCAGATTATTTGTAAATTCTTACTGTGCTCAGAAACACCTTAGAACTGTGGTGGGTAAATGAAGAATTCTTTTAATTTAGTTTAATCCAGTTTATATAGTATCACAACAAAAATCATGTCATTCCCTATTTATTGATTATGCAAATCCTAAATTGAGCTGTGTCAAATATTTAAAGCTGTATTTCCTACTCATATTCGGCAAGATCTGATTCACACATATTGTGAGCACTTTACTCAGGTAAACATTTCTCTTAGAAGGTGGTTATTAACATGATAAGATCAATCAAACATTACCTCTTTATTTTAAAAAAGGTGAATCTGTCTTTTCCCTGCTGTTGATGTCCTTACATTATTTCTGAGAAGTGACAAACTGATCCAAAAAGAAAATTCTGAGATCGTAATGAACATCAATTATATCTAGAAGATGGGAAAAGAAAACAAGCTCATTTTTCATCTTTAAACTGCAGCTCCCTTGTTATCTTGTCACTGGATGTGCCATTACCATTAACTTGCACACAGGGAAATACGAAGGAGCAAACAATGAACATGACAAAATGTGAAATTCCCAAGCCTCTCTCAAGGCCTCATTTCCCTGGCAGCTGCTGGAGAGCAGCAAAGATAGATCCTCTATCAACAGCCTTTGGGAGGAGGGTTGCACAATTTTTAATTTTTTTCTTTTTTCTTGGGCAATTTATCTACATTTAGTCAGTCTAAGCTGCGTGGAAGCTTTATCCCTCTGGAATGTATCTGAGAATTTTTTTTTTTTTTTAAATAAATAGATAAAAGCTCCAACTGTGAAGTCAATTTAATATCAAGTACTGAGACCATTAAAAGCAACCTGGGGTGAATTATGTGCAGGATGAATTACTTCAACTCTTCCTGTGTGGGTCACCTGTCATGCAGACATATTCATGTGCTCCATCACAGCAGCAATGATCCACATAGCCTCTACAGTGATCCCCATTTCTAATAATATCTAGATTTGACTATATCCATCATCTTCCAAACTGTTAATTTCAAATGGAATAATATCAAATATCAGTGACATCTATGTTGCTAAGTGTAAATTCTTTGAGTGTGAGCTTGTCAGTTCAAACAAAGAGGGTCTGAAAAGTATAAGACAGAAGTAACACTATGTATAAACATATGAATAATAAAACTTTAAGAGAGGAAAGAAAAGTGTCTATGATGGTGTGAATGGTAGTACTCCTACACCTGCAGGTGCTCCACATAGATGTTAGGAAAAAAAGTTTTTGGCTTTCACATCTCTCCACAGATGTTGTTTGGGGTTTAAATCTGGCCTTTGGATTAGGCAGGTACACGCTGTGCGATTTTGTCCCAGACAAAAGATCAAATATGGCAATATTTTAGGTTTGGGCTCCAAAACTGGTCTTAGGTCGCGCTGTGAGAGAGGTTCAAAGATAGCTTGGGAAAAAATTTTGACAGTAACAGAAATTCAGGGTGATTGTCTCACAGTGTGAATCCTGCTCCGCTTTGGCGCAGATGGATCACACACGCTGAAGACATTTTATTGGCATTTTAGTCCATGATTGGAAAGTGTTACCATCATACAGTCTATGTACATGAAAACTGATGTTGTGCTGTTTATTAGATCAATAGTTGCACAGTGTGACTGAAATCCTACAGTGTATAGACTACAGCTACAGCTATTGATTATTATAATAACTGAGTATTCTATCGATTCCAGCAATATAAAAAGAAATATATTTCTTATTTTCTTATTGAGCAGAAGTAAATATACAAAACTGAAAAAGGGAATGAACAAATGGATAAATAATTTGTTTTCTTTTAACAAAAATCTATTACTGTATTGTTTAAATTGTAGACAATAATGTTATCTGTCAAATTAATTGAAATGTAGTGTGTTTTAGGGTCATTATACATTCTGGGTTTTTAAGACAACACTTTTTTAAATGGAAATACTAACAATAGTAAATTAATGTGTTAATGAGTTGTAGATTTAGGGATTGGAGCCAAAAAAAAAACCTGGGTAATTTGTTAAGGCAGCAGTTCTTCTGTCTATATTTCCAATTTGCTTTGCAATATTAATTTGTAAAAAAGAATAGTATAACTGGGACATGTTTGGAGTTAACACAGCAACCACACATCTGAATCTGAACCCTGTAATTCCTATAAAATGATATCATCTGTAGCTCTGTTGGCCTGATTCCTGTTATCAGAGCTTCTGACTTGGAATCGTTACCCTATAACCTGATATCTCTCTATAATTTCTTCTGGGTTGTACTGAAGGAGAAAAAGTGCCAGTGACACAGCATCTCTCTGTCATGTTCCTCTTTGAAGATCAAAAAAGTAGGAGCAGTAACTATTTACTCTATTTTTGGATTTTGGATAAGTTGGGGTTCCCATATCTGGGAAAATTAAGTAGCAAGACTCACTGATTCATTTTACAAAATGAGTTCAAGTACTAATAAATAAACTGCACATATTAATAGTTAGAGTGTCTCATGGGCACTATAATAGATTTATGTAAACTAAACAAGCAATATTCAAATAAGACAACATATTAGTAATAAGCTCCTATTTTGTAAGTCCAAATAGCCGTCAGCCATGACACAATAACCTACATTCTGTAAATTATGTCTAGTACAGAGAAGCAAAATGAGCAAACTGTGGGGATGTTGTGACTTTTGTGTGTGTTTTTCTAAGCAGAACCAAAAGTCTCTCAGGTAAGTGCAGGGAACTGACTATAGAGAATCCCGGGTAAATATTCTGGTAAATGCTCTAGTATTCAAGTAGCCAGATTGTTTAATGCAAGTAACACTCAGACATGAGCAGGTCTACGTGTGGTTTGTTATAGGGTACACGCTGAATGGCCATGAAGCAGGGCACCAGATATAGTATCAAAAAGTTCATACACATGCGGTCAGGCCATGTGAGAAGGGGCATTAAGGGGGAGCTGGATGAGAATAAAATGAAAAGGGGAAGTGCCTTTGCTACAAACAGACTTAAATACAGCAAATTAATCACTAGTAAGGGACCAGGTCAGTCAAAAACAAACTGTTTGCATTATGGACACCAGCTCTTTTCTCTCACTCCAATCACCTCAACTGATGGAGGAACATGGCCACCCACCCTTCTGATGCTTCTTTCTTTTTAAGGCGGGTTTTCCTCTCAAATGTCACTGTCAAAGTTACAGCATTAGTCACCCCCTACTCATGTAATCCATACTGAGATTTTGCATTGATATTGTCAGTAGCAGTGAAAACCCTGACATCAAGAATGTGTCTTTCCGACACACAAACAGTCACCTTCACAGGCCTCGTTAAACAGACTACCACTGCGAAAATCACTGTGCATCAATAATTGGGCTGAATGTCTGCTATATCTGTTAGATTTAAAAACAAAGAGCTGTCCACCAAGCAGAGCTTTCAGCCATTCCTAGAAATGTTAAATGGAAATGGAAATACAGTAACTGATATTGTTACAGTAATTCACTGAACATGAGAAGAGGTGCACCTACTTATGTGTTTCTTCAAGAAAAGAGAGTGAGAGAAATGTCATTTTACACATATTGTGAACAGATGTATAAGAGGTGTGAGAGTCAAGGAGAAATGGTCATCAAGCAGCAAAAACCTGTGATGTGTTACACCTCAGGGAAGAAACAGCTTCTCGAAAAAACAGATGTGAACAGACATCCATGTGATCTCAGAGTCTGGCAGATATAAATCATAATTTTTGTGGACCTCTTCCCAGCTCATCACTGACTCATAAAGTCAGGGGAGTTTTAAATGTGTCTCTCAAAAACGGAATGGCTTAGTTTCGATGGCATAGCAATCGTCAAAACTTTCAGTGACTGCTGTAGATTAAATGCAGCAAATGGCCCAAAGTAGCACACACATCTTACTCACAGTACATTTGGACCACTGAAGAGCTCATACTCTACATGTGGTCCTAGTGATTCTCAGGGATTTATACAGTTGACAATAACATTAAGTGTTAGACAGGGTGAACTGGGTCCTAAAAACTGCTCTGTTTTTATTTTGTTTACTTCAAACAGGAACGTGCCCATGTATCTAGACATAATCTGCACATAGATAAGGGCTCTACTACCAGGTTTCAGTGTCTTGTCCAGGACACCTCAGCATGCAGTCAGGGGGGACCACGATTCCAACCATTAACTGTGGGGTTGACAGACAACTGCTCTACATGACACCTGTGGCAGGACTCAAACTTGCAAACGTTTGATCCGAAGCCCAAAAGGTATTTTAAAGGAATTTGTGTTTCAGGAATAACTTTAACATAACAATGCAGTTGATATTCACACTCCTCCTATTTGACAAGACTAAACTGACAAGAAAATACAGAAGCTGAGATGCTTTTTATTCTGTGCCACATGTAAGTCTGGATACCTAAAGACTTGTTCATGTGTTAAATTAAGCCATTACCAATTAAACCCACGCAAGTTGTGGTAGTAGTAGCAGCAAGGATTTGCAACCATTTTCACCCCTGCATTTAACTCTCTGTGGCTTAAAATGCCCAGAAATGTAGAATAGCTCTCTTGTAAGGAGTAACTTTACTAAATCTTTCCATCTGTGTTATGTATATACCCTCTTTTTCTTCTATCCTTCAAAGAGCCCTGTTTAAAGTAAAGCATTTAAAGTTACTAACTGTCATTAGTAAGATCAGTAAGAGTAAAAATCCTGCCAAATCATGTGTGGACCATGCTCCACTCTGCCAACCCCGACTACAGGATGAGCTGAAAAGACTTTTCTTTCTATGTTTTTGACAGAGCCAAAGCTTATATTTATTTTTTCTATGCTAATTACCACTAATTAACAATTGTTTTATCTTAAAGGCCCTTATTACTCAAAGTTCACTTTTTACCCATATTTTTACATTTATATAGCTATTGACCAAAGACCAAAGTACAGTTTACAAACTGACTGACTTTCATTTCCCAAAATAATAATAGACTGTCTTTTCTCTTTACTTAGCAGTGTTTCTTGCCATAATATGAATTTGTTCAGTAGTTGTAATAGCACTAATAGGGCTAGTGACTCTGTACTCTTCCCCTGCACAAGACAACTGATGGTCCAAAAACACATTAAGAAGCAAAGAAACATTACAAATTAATTAACTTTTGACAGGCCTTCTGGGAATTGAAAACCATTTCAGGTGTCAACCCTGTGAATCTGATGAGAAAGTACGAGTGTCCTAAAGATAAATGTAGCTAAAATAAGATTTTTGTTGACAACATAAATCCATATTAGTTCTGTCATAATTACAGTGTCTTCACTAGTAATATAAAATGTTGAAAATAAAAAATAAAGAAAAACCACTGAAGGAGAAGGATACTGCGGCTATAGTATTAATGAGACCTTGAAGTCTCATAATGCAACAATACGACACCCCTTTCCACTCTAGCTAAGAGAAACATTTTTAGCAGCTGTTTCCATGCAGTGTTTTAACCATCGCCAGTGGTTTGGGACAATGAACTGGACTGGACACCACACTCTGCTGCGACCTACAAAAAGGCCCAGAGCAGCAGCAGCAGTATTTTTTGAGGAGGCTTCAGTCTTTCAACGTCTGCAGCACCATGCTGTGGATGTTGTATGAGTCTGAGGCGGCCAGTGTCATCTTTTATGCTGTGGTCTGCTGGGGCAAAAGTATAAACGTTGCAGACACCAGTTAATCAGGAGGGCTGGTTCTGCTCTAGGTGTGGAGCTGGACCCTCTTCACACTGTGTCTGAGAGAAGGATGTTTTCTAAACTCCTCTCAATCTTGGACAATCCTCCCACCCGCTGCACAGTTACTGACTGGACAGAGGAGCACGTTCAGTCAGAGACTGATCAATGTCAGTGCTCCACAGAGCGCCACAGGAGATCCTTCCTCCCAGTGG
>OMLM01004147.1:4093-17902 GCA_900302695.1 Helostoma temminkii | reverse complement strand
ACTTCAGTGTTCTGACTGAACGTGCTCCTCTGTCCAGTCAGAGACTGATCAATGTCAGTGCTCCACAGAGCGCCACAGGAGATCCTTCCTCCCAGTGGCCATTAGACTGTACAATGCCTCCACCTACTGCAAAGGGGTGGCAGACTGACACATTTAAACTTTATATTATGTCATCATAAACATTATTTATATCATTATGTCACTATTAAAGTTGTCAATACTGTAAATGTTTGAATTGAGTCAATGTGTTCTCTTTGTTATTTGTGCTGTAATTGATCTTGAGAGGTTATTTTCTTCCCTTTCCTTGATGAGAGAGCAGCTGTAACAGGCAAAACTATTTCCCTCTGGGATTAATAAAGTTTTTGGAATCTTAAATCTTGAATTTGAGTTACTTGGAAAATGTGAGGTGAGCATCGGTAGTTCAGTTCTAATGAGGACTCCTGCTCCAGTTTGAACTTACTGGTCTGCATAACCATCTGTAAGTGTTGTTTGAATGATTTTTGTTTTCTTTAGCCAAACACTGTTGGTTTTTTGATATACATATTGATTTATGTCTGGAGGTGAGCAGGTTAATTAAATGTGAATAAGGTGGCGGCAGCATTATATCGGGGACAGAGTAAAAGTAAGTAGAGTGACTGTTTCAGTTGCTACAGCATCAATCAATGCAAAATAACAAGGTGTCCGTCATCACATTGCAAATGGATGGGAGAGAGTGTGATGTGCAGATGAATTAAGCAGCTGCTATAAAGCACTCAGGCTATGTTTGAGGTTTAGTTGTGCATTAGAAACGAGCTAGTAGATTAACAGAAGCAATTCTCTAACACTTTCAGGTTACCTGTGGAAAATGCCAGACAGATCAGGAGGATTAAAAAGGACAGCATGAGAAAGGTTGTGCATGTGTTTTACACTTCCTCTGTGTGTTATGTATTCACAAAGATAATCACATGAAGAAGACCAGCCCTAGCTATGAAATTATATTTTGCATATGCCTCCTGGACTGATATTTATTATAGCGTTGACAGACGACAGTTTCCTCAGTCACAAAGTGTGAAATCTGTGTTTTCAAAATGACATCTCACCTGAGAGAAGGTGAGATGGTGGCTTCTTAACTCATCAGTACAAACAAATAAAATTGATTTAAAGTGCTTTGCATGAAATCATTAAAATCAGCATCACTTATTTGATTGCTAGGCTTCACTGTTCATGTTCTTCATTTCCAGATAACTGGGTTAGCGTGATTTGATTGTTCAGTTCTTCAAATGCTGCCTTCAAAAAGTTCAGTCAGCAGTGCCCTTTTCTATAAGCATGCAGGTTTGTTGCACATAAATGTAATTTTTCAGTGAAAGAGTTGTGGGCTTGAATGGTTGGACCATAGATGATCCAGCTTGACGCTGGATCAAGTCTCATACATTAAGTTTGGTAAGATGAATACATTTCTTTAGGAGAAAAGTTATGCCTTTTATGACCCTCTCTGAAGCTCCCACTGAGGTTTGAGCAACACATTACCAGTGCAGCAGCCTCTCTCCGCCATGTATACAGTGGTGGAAGACGTATTGAGATTTATTTAAGTACAAATAACAATACCACAATGTAGAAACACTTTTATAAGTATATGTATAAGAAAAATAGAAGTACTCTTTATTCAATGCTCATTTCACATTAATGAACTATATTTTTGGAATATAATTATTGATGCATTATGATGTTCATTGTTTTAATAATAAAATGGTAACAATATCTTTTGTTTTTTATATATTTCAATATCTAACAACATTCTATGCATTATCCATGATCATAATTTTATAAAGATATGATATACTTTTTACTACAGCATGTGTCTTCCTGCACACTGAGTTGTAGGTCACCCACTCTAAACCCAGCCCACATAAACTGTATATAAAAGACTTGAAACACTAAATAGATAATTTAGTTGGATTGGAATTAACAGGATCATTTTAGCCTGATAACAGTTAACCTGCATTAGACACACAGTGCACTGACCACTATATAGAAACTATGTTGATGATCTCTTTGCATCAAATAGGAAGAAAACTAGCACCTACAAACATACACTTTGCTCAAGGGAAAGTTCTTTCCCAGTTGCTGGTGCATTTGCAGTGAATTCAGCATCGCATCAGTGCATCATGAAATCCTAGTGACGTTGCCAAGAGACAAGTCAGCCAGTGTATTTTCTGTCTGATCTAGTGCAGCTTCCTCACTAGGTAGGAAGGAACAGGAGAGAGATAACACTGTCATGGCAAATTTTGTATTTTAAAATCATCTTAGTAGCTGTGTGCACTCCGGTGCAAAGTCGGAGAGTAGAAACCTCTGGGTGATTTTTAACAGTGACTTGACTTTTGAAGAGCAAGTAAAGAGGCAGGAGTGGAGTTCTGCTTTCTGCAATTGAGAAGCAAATCAAAAAATCAAGCTGTTTTCTTTTCCCTTTCCTATCTGGGTTCCCTTTTCTCATCTATTTCAGCCTCAGGCAGCCACATGAAAATGACTGGCTCCTCCTTAAGCAGCAGCACATTTACATTCATGTCTAGTGAACAAAACACATCCGCAATTACCACCTCTACACCAGTTATTAATATTGATTTTGAGGTATTAGTAATGAAACAGATTTCTACTTTCCACTCCTTGACCTGCATCACTATCCTATGCAAATGCAAAAAGCTTCTTAATTACTTCCAAAATGCTTGTCTGCAAATCTTTCCTGATCTTAACCAAAGTTGTTTTCTCAAAAATGTGCAAATGCCTGCACTGCACAACACAACAGGGGTGAATTGTGTCCCCAGTGCCCAGACATTTGTACAATTAAGACATCTCCTTTGCTCCTGAAGTACTTGTACTTACAGTCAGGAACAAAGTCATCACATGTGTTCCAAACTCCTGAACTCCTGTACCAGTCCATCAGAAGGTGTTATTGTGTTTCTTCTTCAGTGTCCATGAAGCTACAGCTCGTACAAGACATTTTCCAGCACTCAGTTTTCCCTTTGTTCTGTTGGCCAGGGAGCTAAATTTAACAGAATAAAAAGGAAGGGCTGAGGGAAAATGAGATGATACTGAAGATCCTGAGGGACTAGAAGCAAGGGATTGGTGAATGGCTCCGTGGTGAAGAAAGGACACCCTCCCAGTGAGGAGACTGAGGCAGGTTCTGAGACACAAAGACAGGCCAGATAATACAGGTGACAGTCAGGTAAGTATGAACTGTTAAAGGTGTGGTAGTTACACTTCAGTAAATAGAATGTATTCTCAGGTGGACAGCTGTGGGGTGTTGAGAATCCACAGTCAACAATCCAAATCAATAATAATCATTCAGTCAGTTCAGTCACAGTGCAAATCTTGAGAGAAAACTGAGATCACTAAGAGCCAAAAAGCAGGAGAGCTGGAGAGGCACTAGATGAGAGCAGAGAGTCAGGGAACAGACAGACAGACAGAATGGTTAAATAGGTGCACAGTTACATGTAAATGAAGCTGATTACAGTGGGCAGGGATGTGGTTGGATGCAGAATGTGGCAGAATCTAATTGATACATGAAAAACCCTTGGTCAGCTCTGTCTCCAAGAGCCAATGATCTCACAGTTGTCACAGGAGTCCACTTCTGTTGTGCACACTATACCAATAAATTACATTTACACACTTTGTGATCTCTTATTTCTCAGCTGATAAACGTCTATTAGAAAAACACTGTTAAGCCATAAAATCCTGGAAGTAACTGCATTTACCTGCAAACACAGTAGCAATATGAAATGTAATGTGTAAAAGACAGGCCTTCTTCAAATCCCTAAGAGAGACCAAACTTCTATTCACTCAAAAGCAGATGTAACCATCTAGTGACTCTGCTCTGAGATGGTCAAGTGTGCCAAATTATGTCATTTTAAAATATGTGTCTGCCATTAAAACCAAAAAAGTATTTTTTTGGTTACTATTTCTGGGACATTGGAGAAATAATTTCACGATGTAGGCAAACTTATCCAAGTTGGTTGTCCTCCGTTGTATCCATGCATCCTGCAGCATGTTTTGGGTGTGCAAGTGAAAGACATTTTTTTGAGGGGATCTTGATGCAGTTGTTTTGGTCTGCACCCGATTGTGATGCAATTTTCGATTACTAATTACTGTGTTAACACAAAAGAACCGCACCATGAGAAAAAACTAAATAGAGTTCAATTTAAATGGACTAAAGCCTGTAGGTATGGAAGTACTTGTGTCTGCTAAATGTTTCTCCGCAGCTGCTGGAAATATCTCAACCATCTCCTGAGCCAGTCAGTGAGAAAAAGGAAAACAAAAATCAACCACCAACAACAACAGAGAGCCAGGAAGTGCAGGGCGAATAGTTTGTAGGTGTTTCTAACAGTGCACTGTACAGCAAATCTTGATATAGAGAACTGCACAAAATATCGAATCCTCGTGTGGCTTAATAGAGCTGGATTTGCTTTTAATCTTGGATCAACATGCTGTCTTGTGCCATCAGCAGGCAGGACACAGGTCAGTGTTTAACAGGGTAACATACAACATACAACACAACTCTGCAGTCTTGTGTGTCCGGTTTTAGATGATGCATTGAGCAATCACAGGTATTTAATTTCAGTCCATAAACCTACACCAAGTTTTGGCTATCAGTGGTGAAAATGTAATGAGAACTTTTAAAATGTCAGACACAGATGCAAGGTGATTCAACCATGGAACAGACCATGGCTCAGCAACAGCTTACTCTAAACACCTTCACTTGAAAAATCTTGTGTGGACATGCATGAATTTCCATTTGACTGTTTCTTCTATTGCAGTGGTGCTGGAGTCAATGATATTACCATATATCCACACAGCAATAAGCTATATGCTATGATATGATGTGATAGGAATATTTTCAGCAGGAACACATTTAATATTGTTCTGCTCCTAGTTAACACCAGTAATGTGCACAGCATCACATTGGAGATAGAAAAGGCATTTGCACCAAGGAGGAATTAATCAATTACCCATGCAGCCATCCACACAGATTGTGAAACATCTCTGCTGATATGACTGAATCAATAGCCAAGTGGAAGTGTGCAACTAAGAAATGCAAACATGATAGCAAAATTTACAGTTAGGACTAGCTTGATGAACACTGCACTACACTATTTTATAGGAACACAGGCATGCACCGATACTCCCAGGACACTATAGTGTCATCCGAACCAGTAAAAATCATAATGTGCATAATTGTGCTAATTCACTTAGGTTGAGTTATGTAATTAAAAGTCAGTTGGTTTAAATGAGAAGGAAAGCCTAGCATGATAAAGACTTATGGATTTAACTGGCTACTGATGTGTAATGATGCATTTTGAAAAAGCTATAAATTTAGCCATATCGCTACACCCCTCCCTCTTTAGAGCATGGTATAGTGGTGCAATGCTAAAGCTAAAGTGAGTATTACAAAAAATAAACAATGAGCATGAGCATTGAGCAAATGAAAATAAAATGAAAAGTGATGCTGTCAAAATTTTTTAGCAGCTTCAAAAACTTAAGTTTCTCTTTTTATCCTAAAAACAAGATGTCAGAGATGAGGTTACATGCAAATATGCTGATTAACAACACTGATATGATTCACAACAGATCCTGAATAAAGTTAAATTTGAAATAATAAAGCATGATCAGATTAATAGAGGGTGTCTCACTTAGGCACCAAAATACCCACAAATGGCCCTGATGTGGAGCCATAAAGCAGGATTTAACCAAAAGCTGGCATTGTTATTACATAATTATAACAATAAGATGTTCTGGAGCTCACAGCATCCAGATCTCTCCAGCTTGTCAGGCTTGTGGGCTCTGACAGATCAATAGGAATCTGAGTCTGTGAAATTCAAGTACAGTTTTGCCATAGCCCTTAGCAGTGTGTGATAAAAGAGGACCAAGCCAGACAATGATGGATATAGATTTTGAAAATGATATTTCTCTCAAAGACGTTTTATGTTTCATTGCAAATATGACATGCAAAATACAAGTGGATGTTTCAGTGAAGGCAGGGGAAGAATGTAAGATGCTCCACACTTGAGGTGAGAACGGTGCTTGCTTTCTACTACCTACCTACATATCATCAATATTAATTCCGAGCCAATTAAATTTGCCGTAGTGAATGTGTGTGCTAGAGAGCCACCATGGCACGACTGAATAAAATTATTACATATATATACATACACACAACAACCTCAAAATATATTTTGCAATTATCCATATAACACAGAAACCATAAACAATTGCTCGATTAAATTCATCACACGTCATGGCGCCCTGGAAATGTCGAAGTTTGAGTGTGCTCTCTTCAAATGTTCCATCATATTCCCCTTTTCATTCAGGGACTCTCACAGCTGAATAAAAACACAAGCCTATTGAGGCACACGGCCCAAACACGCACTCCTCAGTCCACTCACAGCTAAATGACATGTTTTCATTGTCATTTTCATTTTTTTGGTTGGAGAGCCTGTTGCCTGTGCAGTTTGTGGTCACTGAGTACACATTTTTACTACAGTATACAGTATGTGTAGTCTTATCATTGTGTATACTTCCCTTGGCTAAACTCTAAAATAAAGCAGTTTCATTGAACCGAAGACCCCAGATCTGTTTAGCATGAAGACACTTTTGATCTGCTGTTTTTACAGCTTCTGTGAATAAGCACTACAGTATAGTTCCTCCTTGTTTGAACCGCTGCGCCCACCCACACAGGTATAAGCTGTTTTTATTAAGGCTGGTTTGAATGTGTAAAAGTGATGTTCTGACCACAGGTAACTGTATGTGTTATGGACCCCATAAGACACTCATACACATACACTATATGGACAAAAGTATTTAGCCACATCTGGAGGGATAATGTATGAGGCTGTTTTTCAAGGTCTGGACTAGACCGTTATCTCCAGTGAAGGTCAGTCTTAATGCTTCAGCACATCAAGACAATTTAAACAATACTATGCTTCCAACTTTGTGGCTACAGTTTGGGGAAGGTCCTTTTCTATTCCAACATGACTGTGCCCCAGCCAGGACTATAAAGACATGGTTTGATGAGTTCACTGTGGAAGAAGTTGACTGGCTCACACAGAGCTCTGACCTCAACACCATCGAGCACTTGGAGCACTGGAACATTTGATTGTTTAATTCATTAATTATGAAAATTCATGATCTACAGTCATAGGCAAAGATTTGTACCTTAGCTGGTTTGGGTCTTTGTATGATCTAGTGTTTGCCTAATAATCAGAGCTATTATGACCAGATGATTTCATATACATACAAACAACAACAATAACAACAACAATATAGACTTAAAAACTTTTGTACATGACTTAATGAAAGATACTTTGATGCTTCATGGCCATAACGTAATCAAATGTGCATATTACACTGTAATAGTTTACTCTCAGGTGCAAACCGTTCTCAGCTCCTTCTCATTTGACCTTTTTTTGTTGTTGTTTTGTTTTGCGTGATTCCCTCGCAACCACTGACAATTTGACAGGTGCACAGCAACTCCTTGCATCATTGTGAGTGTTGATTCAGGGCAGTAACAAGAGAGCTACCACTGCAATATCCCCACATGGCAGCTTGACAAATCACCTATCAATACCCACCTGTGTAATTTGCACCGATGTGAAACATCAAACAGGAGGGATCAGGACGAGTTTAAATATGGAGACGTGTCGCAGAGAGGCAACCTAGGCCGACCTTTACCTCCGGTGTCTGATGACCCAAAAATGGCAGTTGTTGTACGTCTGTGTGTCCATTCATCAGAGCCACATACACCCATGCTGAGCAAAGTAATACAGTACATCTCAGAAAAATGTTGCTGCTGCTGATTCATTGGAGAAGATTCACTGGGCACTGGCATTGATCCATGACCCAGGCTTGTGCCCAAGAATATCATTTCCCCCATCAGGCGGCAGTTAGACGACACCAGGCTCAGCAGAACCGCACACAGAATGACTTTGATGAGTGGATCATTTAACTATATGCTGGTGTTAAAGTTGGCTGTAATTTCAGCCTCATGCCTACACCCATAATGAACAGATTTTGAACGTATCACACTGAAACCATATACAAAGGAGAGGAGACAACAGTATTATTGCTGTTGTAGTCGTCCATTCTTTCAGGATTAACCACAAATATTTTCTCTTTGTCTCCTTTTCACTGTATTTTAGAGGTTTTACATAGAAATATACAATGTTACACCAATCCAATACATGATGTCAAAAAATGTTTGACTGGTAGCTTGGTCAACAACAGGCTTTCTGAGATGAAACAGATAAACATGGAAGCAATAGGAGTCAATAAACTGTCAGAAACCACCAAATAAATAACTTAATAAATAAGATAAAGAAACCAAAGACAAACACCCAGGCTAGCGTATAATACTGCCTGTGTAATGTTAGAGCTTATGATCTACCATTTCTTCTCTCTCTGCTGTATTTATGTATATTTAAGCATGGTTTCTAGAAAACTGCCAACATTGCAGACACATTGCTTTTCATTAAATTCGCTGTAGAAATCATTAAATCTTATTTTCCCCACACATCAATAAAGGTGGAGATAACAGAGAAAAGAGTTTTGTGATCGCACTAGAGAGTTTTTTCAGACATATGCATTATTTTTCAAAGTGTAGGAGAAAAGGCAGTTACAAATGAGGGAATGTGACGAGAACGTCCCATGATGAGAAGTTTTTGTCTGAACGTTTTTAAGACAGTGCTGTATTGTTCTTCCACAATTGGCGTTTCATCTGAAGGTTAACCAGTTGTTGGAATAAGCAGTGTGTGTTCAGTGTAGGTTCACCACACACTGGGATCACTGAGGAACTTGTATTTGTGGTCTGCACAATATAAATATGAATAAATGAGAAGCTAAGGTTAGAAAACAAATGTTTTTATCGATGGCCATATATATTTATTTCTCAGTTTGTACATGAGAACAACTAAACACAAAAGAGTTGTTTCTTGGCTGCTATCCTTCCACAAAGATCATTCCTGATCAAACTTCTTCAGACCATGGAAGGATCAACCTGGCATCTAAATGAAGCTGCTAGATGCTGACCAGAAATAGTTGTTTTTTTCCCCAATTTGTTTTTTTTTTTTTTAATACTATTTCCTAGCTATTTCCTAGATTTCCTACATTGTTAACATTGCCAAAACAGCAAATCTACCGGTGGTCTAAGACTTTTGATACAGACAATTATGTATAGACTTTCAATTTGAGTATAAAATTGGGCAGTAAACAACTGTGATAGATGACAGAAGAATTGTTTCCCCAGTAAAGAAAAACTGCTTTACAACAAGTATAGAACGACCTCCAAGAGGTAAGTGTATCTGTGGGAACGTCAACAGTCAACAAGCAACCTAGTCCCGTAAAAAGATGTTACTATACAACTAAACTGCAATCGCAAATACATTTTTGTGACGAACCTAATTGCACCCCAATTATGTTTTCTGATAACAGAATGATAATGTTTACAATTAATGTAAATGACAAGTTGCAAATAAGTTATAGCTTAGTATATAATATAGTTGTATATTAATATATCAATTAAATGTCCACAGTTAACTTTTTTTTTAATGTAATTTTTCGATCTACAACATCCCCTTTTCACTTCTGTGAAAATAGCCGCCAACATTTAGATATTTGACTCCAACTTTGTTAATATTTTTATGGTTGGTTCAGACACTCACATCACTGGGTTAGGATCAGGTAAGGTTGTGGGCCTTGGTAACTGTGAAAACAAACCAACACTGGACTCTGGTCTCGAGCTTGGGTCTGCAGCTTGCCAGTCCTGCACAGTATACGCCCACCATCCACCCCAACTACTTCCTTGCAACTTGCTTCCTGTTAATAAATGTGACAATTCATTCATTCCCAAAATACATTGCATGATAACATTATGATTACATTTGCTACAATCATGTAATTGCAGTATAGTTGTATGGGAAAGTAATTTTTAGAGAAGAAGAGAAGAGAAGAAGATTTCAAAGTAAAGACAGAGCGTATACCTTAAACAGAAATGCTAGATTGTAGTTTAGCAGAAAATATTTAAAAATGGCTGTGCAACTCTTGAACAATAACATATAAATTAGTTATAATCATCTGTTGTTTGTATATTACATAACAATATGTCTGCAGAACAGAAACAAAAGAGTTGCTTCACTGAGCTGGCAGACATAAACTGAAAAGAGAGGTTGTTCCCTTCCTGTTCCTCCTTAATTTCTAACATCTAAGGCACTCAAAGCTTCTCTGGAGAAGCATCAAATTGCCCTTCAGGAAAAAACATGCACAGCGCTTTTCATCAGCACTGGTAGGATTTACAATGCTTTGAGCTATGTTTTCACTACAGCAGCACAACAACTTGCAGTTGCCATGGGGTTTGGCTCCTTCATCTTCTTTAGAGCAATGTCGCATTGAACACTGATGATGCTCAAAATAAAACAAAGGTGTGACAATGTTTCTTTGCCAGGATTCCCACCATCTTTCAAATACCTGAATGAGCAATTAGAGAAAGTTGAGTGCATCAAGATTCTAGCAAAAGTTTAGTGTTTAAGTTTCTTATGGATGAAATCAGCCTTTCTACTACAAGGTAAGAAAATACTATAACCAACATCACATCAGCAGGAATTTATGTGAAGACTTGTTAGAACTAAAGTCAGTTCACCAACTGAACATCTGAGGCCTCAAAAAAACACACATGACATCTTAAGTTGAGTTTCGCTTTATTGCCTGATCTCATCTAGAATCAAAAAGTGATAGCCTTTCCAAAGTGATCCAGTGTAAATTAGAGATGCATGTACGATGAAGTATATAAAAGCAATAAAAGTTTTAAAAAACAAAATAAATAAGGTATATCGATATGAGGCTCTCCTCACTGTCGATATCTTGCATTATTCAGCTCCATGAACAGGATTCTCCTTCACTGATGTGAACACTGCTTGTTCAAAGAAGATCAGTGAAGTGCTTCATACTGTAGCATCATCAAACCCACTCGCCTAATGTGATATTCAAGTCTGTGTGTGGGCTCTAGTATGAGGTCTTAATAATATACAAAGAAACTTTTTATGAGAGCAATACCATAAGACTGTTTTTAAGTCTGTATGCTGAACTGCTCATAATAAATCCAGCTAACAATGCACCTGTAAAATATAATACATTTATATGCAAATCGGAAAGTGGAGATATCACATTGCCAGCAGGTATTAAGAAATAAGCTCATCTTAATGAAATATCTTCTGCTTGCTGGCCACTCTTATATAGAGCTGCTCGCTATTCAGCACAAAGAGGCTCGGTTCTAGTTTGAATGTTGTTTGCTCACCTTTGACCAATTTGTTTAAAAGAGCAGTGAGCAAGCAGCAAGTCTGCAGTTTTTACCTGCAGCAGCAGGGAGGCACAAAGGTTTGATGTGATGGCAGCAGGAGCACAGAGCAAGGACGCAACAACTGAGAACATGATACTTACTTACTGCAAAACTAACAGATGCGGCTGCTATGTTACTGCCAGGCTCCACTGTCTTATTTGCGTACCTGCCAGGAGCACTTTAGCTTCATTACACTTAATTACTATAGAGAAAATTTCTTTACATAATATTGCGACTCTGGGTGTTTGGTTGTATTCATGTTGTAAAAGGGTTTAATGCTTCAGCCCTGATCTACATGGATTGTAAATGCCTCAATTAAAGCATATCAAACACTTTATTATGTTTTTATATAAGGTACACAGTTACTGTGACTTAATAAATAAAAAATACATTGAAGGACAATTTTTTCACCTTTGACTTTAACTTAAGCATTTGCAATTTTGCTTATTCCATAAATAACAATATAATAATAATAAAAGCAAATGAGCCAACATTTTCTAAAGTCAAATAAGAATACAACTGAGCCTGTTCGGTAATAAGGAAAGAATTATCAGTAAACCATTTAAACCAAAGGATGAGGTTTGAATTCTTGGTGTTATATTAGATTTTAATCTCATCTTCACCTCTTAAAGCCAGAATTAAGAATCTCATGTCCCAAAATGACCACAAGAGCTCATCCATGCTTTCATATCCAGTGAGGGTGGACCATCGGAATGGTTTCTCAGCTTGACTTCTCGAAAGGTTTATCAAGTGGTGCTAATGAGCTGAGCCCAAGAGAACAGAGCATATTACTCCAGTTTTTTGGTTCTTTACAGACCAAAACCAAACTAAAGAGACAGTGAACACTAAAAAAAGGCAAGAATTCTCTTCAATGTCTCTCAGATTTGTAAGTAAACAGTTACTCGCCAACACTGATGAAACTTTAACATTTGACATATCATTATCTAAATGCATTTTTGTTTTAAAACATGTAGATGTGCTTTTGGAAAATGAGATGGACTGTGTGTTTTGTCCACCATCACATTGTAATTATATAAGAATAAATCTTATGTTGTGGCCAGTATTGACAGGTGGAATACCACAAGTGTTCAGACAGACTTAAAGGAATGTGAACCTACACAAATCCCTGTTCAGTACTTTGCACTAATCAACCATCAAATGTCTTGGATCACAAAAAGGTGGCTATCGAACATAAAGGGATAAAAATAAGCACCATGTACATATTCTATTGAAGACGGAATCATCCTTTGCGTCATATTTCAAGCCAACATTTTTTTCTTTGCCAACATCCACTCATGTAACACTCACACAGTTCAGCTCTCGCTTAAGTGCAAAAGAAGGCTCATGTGCAAACGCCTGAATGTTGTGAGATAAGTGGCGACCATCTGAAGGAGATAATCCACCAGTTGCAGACAAGGTGCCAAATCCAACACATTTTTTACTTATCGGGCTAATTAACCTATCTGGAGCGAGGCTGCGGCTCTCTATCACCAACCATCTGCTGACGCACCGTCTGTGCCATTACTGTCTCCTCCACCCACGTCTCAGTAGACACGCCACCCATCAATCACAATCTGTTGCTCTCACTCACTCTGTCATGATTAAGGGCTTCTGCACCATGACAGGCTCTTTATTAATGACAGGGACATGCAATAGGATATAATGGCTGGGCAAAGATGACATCTGCTGCCTTGTGCTACATTTATGCTGGAAGATAAGGGTGGGGAATCCGAGTTTCCTGCTATAGAATAACTTGTATCAGTCATGCCAGCTGCTAAAATGTGAAATAAACTATCACAGCTTTAAGTCTCAATATGACCATGACACAGGGGTAGTGAATTTGATGGTGGTGCACGCCCCCTGCTAGATTCAAAAGATGTAGGGTACTTGAGTTATAATCACAAATGACTGACTTATGAGACTAAACAAACCATAATGTTTCAAATGTTCCCCCCATCCACCCATTAAACATCCACCCCTTCCTTAAAACACCATTTATCTCAGCTTCAGAAATAAGTTTCATTGAAACTTGGGTCTTGCATTCACTACAAAAAATGTCAAAAGGATGTGTGGAAGGTTATAAACTGTAACACTAAAACTGGTAAATAACATCTGTACACTTGGATTTAAGCACTTGGTGGAGATGCTGCATGGAACCAAGCTGCAGTGTCAGAGAGACGACCCCCAACTGTTCTGCAGTTATTTAGTAAAACATACCATTCAGGAAAAGAACTCTAACATGCTTTGAGATGTCAAGTTGTCTCTAGTCACCCAGGTTGCATCACCCCTGAATGTTCAGCATTTCCATCCCAGCTTCACCCAGGTGAGTTTGTGTGTGTACAATTGTTGATTTAGCGACTGGATAACCTTTCAGCTTCAAAAGATACAATTATCATTTAAAACCTGTATTCTGTGTTTGCTCAGGTTTTATTTGAAGATCTGAAACCTGTTTACCA
>OMLM01004142.1:37640-60291 GCA_900302695.1 Helostoma temminkii | reverse complement strand
TGCAGATGGAGGTCATAGCTTTCCCTCTCAATGGTAAAAGTTACTGTGTGTTAGTTTCAAGTCAAATTTTAGTTGGAATTATTTCAAATATGAGAGTGTTTCATGAGAGTGTTTCATTAGTTTGCCATGCTATTACAGTCTTTCTACTCTCTATACAACACATTGTTCAGATGCTGACTACAAGCAGAGCTACATGCACACATGGCCAAGAAATTGGCTTTCTACAGGTGAAACCTATCTGGGGAACCTTGGTTTCTTTCATCCTTAACTCTTATGATGGCAAATGTTTTTTCATACACTGTATGTGATATTTAAAAAAAAAAAAGAATTCAGCAGGGTTGTTCTGTCCTCTGTTTCATGTTA
This sequence comes from Helostoma temminkii, assembly GCA_900302695.1. Lineage (NCBI taxonomy): Eukaryota > Metazoa > Chordata > Actinopteri > Anabantiformes > Helostomatidae > Helostoma > Helostoma temminkii. Next base: position 59,928 of record OMLM01004142.1, on the reverse strand, counting down.
AGAGAAAGTTATTTTAAAGTCCTAGAAATAGTAATAGTAATAGCATACTTATTTTTCACAGATTAGAAACCAGGCCTGCTTAAGTCTCAACCAGGCAAAATGGTTTTTAGTCCTCAAAGTTTGAACACAGAACCCTGCTGGTTTTTCATTCCTGCTGTCTAATCACAGAGCGATTTACACCTCGGACACCAAGTGAATGCATTTAACTACTTCGCAGAGCATAAAACCAGCAGGACTCTGAGTACAGAGAAGCAAGACTGAGAGCTACTGTAACAGGTGACACCCATGGAAACAACATCACTTACATTTGCATCTATAATCAGCATAATAAGGTTATATTGCACATCAGCAATCTTCACTGGGAGATGATCCTGCCTTTCTATGTGGTCAAAGTAGATGGCCTCGTCTGGGGGAAGAATGGTTGCTTTGTTCCCTGTTCCACCCTACTGTGCTTAGCATAGTAGAAAAATGTTGTCATAACACAGGACATCATATTTAATGATCTCTATAATGCACACAGTTGCAGTATTTTGTATAAACGTTTGGATAAACATAGTCATACATTGTGTATTCATACATTTACATTATTTGTATTATTACATGATTTATGCATTCAGATAATGTGTATCAGTAACATTTTATTGCATATCACAAATTAATTTTAAGCAAATGTGATGGGACTAATTAGAAAACAGAGAATGATCTATTAAGTATTCTGGTGTTGATTGCCTCTATAACAGTCTCAACCTCATACATCTGTCTGCACTGTTCCGTTTTTCATGACAATTGCTCTGTGTAGTTTTCAGGCTGCAGTATATTGTGTTGATAGATGATCTAGCTCACAATTTGTGTGTGAAATCCTAATGCATGCCAGGAGAAAACTTTACTGCCATATAACACAACAATACCGTCCATATAGTGTCTGTGTTTTTACCTTGTTATGCACAAATAGTTATAGTTCTGGATATTGGAGGTCTGCAGGTTCAAATGATCAGTGGTAGACTTTCATTACACGCCAGACACACAGGTTGATTAAATATTTAGCAATGGATTTAACTTGTTTCCGTTCCCAGTAACAGTACCCTCAGCTTGGTTATGTGTTCCCACAAACATAATTGGCTGTGTTCGCAAGTGGGGAGCCGTCAAGGTCGAGCTGAAAAAAAGCTACTGGAGGAACCACATGTCACGGAAGTAACACATGTCTGCCACCCTACTTGGTCAAACAGCAGGGTTAGCATTGACAAGGACTGCAGTGAGTGGACTTTTTCAAATTGGGAAAAAAAGAATTACAAAAATTTACAAATCCCAATTGCTTATTGGACTCCGGGATTATACCCATATTTGCTTTATCTTTCTGCTTTTCTTCTTCTTTCTCAGAGTGCTCTGTGGAGAAGATCTGAGGCCACTTCTAATGGCTTCACACAGAGCCTCCTTTATGACCAGTTAATGAAAAATCACACAGGGACATCATAGCTCAACAGTTAGCCACATGCCATGCTTCAGCCAGGCTGTATCCCTAGAAACATTCCCCCACTGGGAAAGATATTAAAACAGTCTAATCAGGAAACAATCACAATCATCAGTAGAGAATGAGACAGGAAAGAAAGGAGGAAAAAACAGAATAAAGGCAGAGTATGTCTTCTATACTTAATAAAATGAAATAAAAGTGTCATCTAACAGAAGAGTTTGAAATTATTGCCAGTATTACTAACCCTAAAACTTTTTCCCTATATTGTTTTCTGAAACAATGTCTAAGCAACAATCATAAATATATTTAAAACATACTGACAATGTGTCAGAAAACCACAAGAATATTTAGAATTGTGTTGCAACCATTTATTATTCAGCCTGTCCCAGTGTAAACACAGGGGACAGTGCAGACAATGGTGAGCATTTTCAGTGTCTTCACTGGAAATGTACATCATGGCATTGAAAGGTAGGTTAGGATGTTTAATGTGTTGCTCAGACGTATGTCATACATCAGACATGAGTTATATTGGTCATTACATAATAAGGTATATTAACCAGTCCTTGCCAAGCTAATTTGTTATTCTTGAGCATTATTTTATTATAAAGGTGCTGTCAGCAACAGCCTTACCAACACAGAGAGAAAAAACACTGATTTCATGCTGAAAAATCATGTTACAGGTTGTTGTGTAACAACACAAAATAATACCAGAATATGTGCTGTGCCGTGAAAAGGTATTTGCCCCCTTCCTGATTTTTTTGTTTTTGCATATTTGTCTCACTTAAATGTTTCAGTCCTGCTACATCTGGCATAAAACTAACACAGCATTTCATAAAAAGAACGTCATAGCAACAGTCAAACATGGTGGCAGTAGTGTGATGGTCCAGCTAGATGGTCAGCTTCAGGTCCTGGACAACTCGTCATAATCCATGGAACTATGAGTTCTGCACTCCACCAGAAATTCCTGAGAATGTCCAGCCACCAGTTCGTGACCTTAAGCTCAAGTGCACTTAGGTTATGCTGCAGGACAATGTTTTGAAACATAGGAGCAAATTGACCTCTGAATGGCTCAAAAAACAAACAAACAAATAACAAAAACAAAAAAACCCCAAACAAAATAAAAATACAATCAAGGTTTTGGAGTGTAGTCAAAGTCTCTCTTAAATCTGATTCTGTGGCATGACCTTAAACAAGCCATTCATGTTTAAAAACCCTCCAGTGTAGCTGAATTAAAAGAATTCTGCTCAGAACTCTTCTGAGTGGGCTAAAATTCTCATTGCCATTGTCAACGCATGAATGCAGTTGCTACTGCCAACTAGTTATTAGGTTTAGGGGGCAATTACTTTTTCACATAGAACCAGGCAGGTTTGGACAGCGTATTTCCCTTAACAAATAAAATCATAATTTAAAAAATGAACTTTGTATTTACTTAAGTAATCTTTGTGTAATATTAAAAGATTGACTTAGAAGCAGCTAACAAGGAGACAAAGTGTTGTTTAAGATGACATAACGCTAACAGATGTACCAACTCACTTTCCCCCCTGGCTCTTCTACTTCAGATTTTGTGTTTTTTTTCTTGTTTTTGTTGGTTTGTTTTGACTTGAGACGAAACCCAATAAATTTAACATTTATTTTATTGTCACTGTGAATTTTAAATCTGTCTATTTTCAAATCAACCTTATAAGAATTCACATCCCAAACAGTGATTAAATAGATATTGAATAACAGGCATGGCGTGATTTATTTAGGTGCATTTTTCTTATCTTGCTGTGTGCCCTCATTCAAAGGATGCTAAAATGCCTTGACAGGCTAAATCGAACGTACCTCAACTAGTTCAAATATTTGAAGCTATGTCAGATCTGTACTTCAGCTAGAGGTCTGGGACTGATAAGAGTTGATTACCTGTCTGTGGACCATAAAGTATCACACATGTTGTTGAGAAATGACAGATTTGAAAGGAGAGATGATTACTAGTTGAGCAAAGAGGTAGCATTTCTCTACCTTCTTTTTGTATGATCTCTTTTTTCCCTCTTTTTCCTTTTCTTTCCAAACCCACTTTTCACATTTCCCCGTCACCATCCTTGATCATTCTCCTTCTTCCTCCGTGATAATGACCTCTCTGTTGCAGAGGTTGTGGCATACCCTCAGGCGGTGTTGAGGAAGAATAAGTGTGGAATTTTATTTGGATCTGTGTTTTATCCTAAGGCAGTAGAGTTCTTCTCTCTTCTATTGATCAGTGAAATACTTCCCTGTCCCTGGAAGTGACAGGGTAATTTTAACTAATACATTGCTATCTTTTGTCATCGCTGTCCATTTTGTTTTGTTGCCAGTGATGTTGAGATTAACAGAGGTCTTGATAGATATTTATGTTGCATTGAGTGAGTGTGCAGTGTTGTCACGGGCAAAGGTACTGGTCAATAATAAGGTGTTGGCAATAACTTTAATAAGAGGTATATTTTAAGTGTTAGATATGTCTGGGGAAATCATAAAGGATGTATTTTTTGTTTTGTTCAACTTAACCTGCAAGTATTGCATCTCTGCTCTCTACACTATGAACTTTGTGCTGCGTATGTGAGTGAATGTAAACAAGTGTTTGGTCAGGCTAACAAGTGAATTTTGATTTCTGACAGTGAGGTTGTAATAATGCATGGGCCAGATGAGCTCCAGTGCTAATTACTATTCCACTGTGTTTCTCCAGTTCCCACAACTTCCACAGGGTGGTATGTCCTCTCTGTAACATACTTCTGTCTAATTTGATGATAGAACCAAGGCTGGATTTATCAAGTAGTGGTGGCAGCCAAGTTGAGCTTCTCTCAGCCATTCAAAAGTAAAATAAAAACAACAAACAATGTTGCCTCTTGGTTGTAAGAAGTTCCTGTCTTTATGCTAAGCTATAGTGTTACATGTTCAATGCTGTTATAGCCATATAAAAGGAAAGTGCATTGGTGGTCTGTGTTTTTACTGTAGTATGTTGCTTAAACTTTGGACCTTAGATTAGACCCTTTCTTTGCATGTCCATACATTGGAAAAAAAATAATACATTCATGAATACCTCATATAACCTTCAATAACATCAGTAAAATGAAAGCTATTTTTGGTTTTATTCTGATACAGTGTCCATTTATATTTGACAATATGAATGTCTTTGTTCAAGCATATCTGTTGCCTTCATGCAAGACATTTGAAGGTGATGTAACCAAGCAATAATGTTTCTGCCAGTCAAACAAATTTCAGTTTATCTGCACTAATATCTGTTGCACTCACAATGAACAACACTTCATAATTCTCCTTTCTCAGTGTAACTGACTTGATGGAATCAGACTGACAATATTAAAACCTGGCTTTTATTACATGTACCAATAAAACTGATTGGAAATAGACTTCATAATACTGCAATGGTGTGAAAATAATAATGAAAACAAATAGAAAAGAAGGAGCTTCACATGGGGAGACAATTCCATCATTCACTTGGCAACTCTGTCGCTGTTGGTTATGGAGGTAATACACCCACTTCCAGTGCCACAGCAACAAATTTTTAGAGTTCCTCATTGAACATTTAGCTATTACTTGTAATTTTATGAATTTGCTACCAAGACTAACAAGTACCATTTGCTGGGATTACAGTAATTTAGTGATAAAAATAGGTGTGAGGACTGAATTATGCAACTAAGTTAGGTGCCTGTAGTACAGTATATCTCATAGGTACATAAAAGACCCAGCTATCACTATTGTGCATCACCTCAGGAGGAGCTATGTGTGCACTAGACTGCTGTGTTTTCCCTTCAATCTGTTTGTGTTCCCAGTTGCTGTTACAAAAGCCATTCATTGCAGAAAACTCATATTAATAGTTGCTGTTTTGTACTAGTGGTCCAGCAACACTGACAGCCATGATTAACAAGGCTGTAATGCCGACGGAAAAAGATCCCATTCACACTGAGAAAGTGTGAAGAGGTGAAACTGAATGGAAGAAGCAGCGGGAGGGAATGAAGTAAAGACAATGTAGTGCGTAATTATCTATTCTATTAGCTCTGGTTCATTTAATTAGAGTATTTGCTAAACATACATTTATAAAAGTGAAGAAAAGCATGTCCATGCTCCTGCCCCTCTTTGTAGATTCACCCAACTGACAAAATCCAGGAGAGGACATTACACAGAGAATGAAGGGCGTGACTTTGACAGAGGGAATGTGTGAGAAAGGAGGACATATAGAAAGAGAGAAACAAATAATGCAGAAAGGGAAAGACATTAAGGCATTGCTTTTTGGCTCTAGAGATAGAAAGATGATAAAAAATAAATGCCACGTGAGTCACACAAAGAGTGTGCATGGAAGGTAATGCCATGGGCAAGATATTGTTGAAGTATGAGGATTATGTAGGGAAATGTGCAGAGGTCCAGAGTTTGTCACTTATTGACTTTTTGTCTGTGTTTCATTGCATTTTTATGATATATCCATGGACAGCTAATGGCATGTCATGGTGCAGCTTCTATTTATGGGAGACAAGGGAGTCGGATGATGAAAGAAAGGAACAAAAACAGGAAAATTGAGTTAGAGATTTGATATGGATTTTACTGTCAGCTGTCAGGGTAACGATGATGATGTGAATCCCTGTGAGAATCCAAGCTCTGTCACATACGAACAAGTGTGTATTCAGAAAGAAAGTGGTTCACTCAAAATGTGCCCATAAACACACAAATATACATTATTATGCAATAACTACCTTGCAATGTACCTAGCAATGCATACACACATGTACAACACACATTAGACACATGCAGTACTTGCACAATTAAGTGACCCAATGAGAAGTACTTAGTGACACTTCCACCCTGAGGCACCAGACAGTTATGCTCCCATCATGCTCTGCTCAATTCTTCTGCTGAAGAATTCATGAATGTGATGAAAAAAGGGAGACAGCAGAGAGAGGGAAAGAAGAAAGTCTAGTGGTTGGCATGTGGGGGCTGCAGAGTAGCATCATAGTCTTTCTGACAAGAGCTTTTTACTCCCTTTTTTTCTTATTCAACTTGCTCACTTTCTTTAAATTTTTAGCTATAAACAAAAAACAAAAAAAGGAACTGACATTAGTGATTACTGATTTTCTGTTCACAACCAGTTCAAATTGCAAAATGAAAACAACGTTTTAAAAAACCACAGGTGCCTGCGTTGGTCAGATGTGTTTTTTTAGGAACTAGTGAGGCAATGCAGAATGTATTAGTTAGGCTGATTTAGTATTAGTTAGTGCTTGTGCATATTTGATTGGTCAGCGCTTTGTTGTATCATGTTGCGTTTAATGGGGGCAGGTTCAGAATTGTTATTTTTATTTGACAAAACTTTCTGCATCTCTGCTTCTGAATGTGGCCTCAACAGCTAAACTGTATGATAGCTGTAAGCTAGATATCAACAGATGAACTGGCTGTGTGCCTGTGTTTTTGTCTGACCTCTTGTCTGACCTGTTGTCCCTTTTCTCTGCTCTCTATATTGTGTTTAACAGGGCTGAATATAAGATATAATAAAGCCTGGGGTTCAGTGGCTTGTAAGGGCTGCAGTGTTCATAATCCCTCATAATATTAAAGCAATACACTCAATGAAATATGAAATACTACTGCTACTACTGCTGCTGCTCCTCCAACTTCCTACTGCTAATAGCAATCTATAATAATACAGCAAATTTTCCTACTCTTTACTTCCTATTTGTCCGGAAGGAAGAGCCAGGGGTCATTACAATCCAAGATAATCCAAGGCATGAATTTGCTCAACAAATTCCACAGCTGATTGAAAATGTGAGAATCTGTAGACATGGGTAAGTCACCAAACTTCTTACTGTATTAGTTGCTTTTCTTGAGTTGCTTTTTGTTATCATTATAGCAATTATTCCTTAGCATAAGTAGTTGTTTATACTGTAACCATGACAGCAAAGGCTCCTTAAATTTAGCAAAGTTTTTAACCCAAACCATGATCTCTCCGTAATCCCAGACTAAGACAGATTTGTGCCAAAACTTGATTAAAGATTGACTCTGCTGTTGTCACATTATAAGTATATTTATTTGTAATTGTTCTGGAAGCCACAGCAATAAAGTGGTCAAACACACCTAAAAATGTTTTGAATATTAATATTTGCTTAATGGACTGAAGCTTATTCCTCACATCACCTTCCTTCTCATTTAGCTGTGGTAAGCTTAATTTCCTGTCCTGAGGGGGATTAATATATATTAAGTGATTGTTATAATGAGAAAATGACTGACATGTTATAATAGCACTGGTACGTAGTTTCAGTCTTTATTTACAAACACACCATGGGAAGGAGCTGGGACTGTATAGTAAAAGATAAACGTAGGCAGTAAAGGAGAAGGTGTCAAAATGACGATGCATGTATGAACAACAGAGGAAAACATGGAAAAAAGAGGCAGAAGAACAAGTGCATCTTAAAATGTGTGATAGGGCACAGATGGAGAACTTGTCTGTGTAGCACTTTCAGATTTTATGATGTGTGGATGCTCTCTAAGTTATTGCTTGGAGGAAAAGATCACAAACGCTCAGTGAAATTCTTTTTCTCTTTTTCCCTCTCTTGCTGTGAAGTCCTGGTTATTGTTATCTCCCTGCTGTCTTGCTGTTATAAAAGAAGTGAACTGAAAAACAGCCCATCCTCAAAAACAGCCTGTGACACAGAATAAGACGCTTTACAAGTGATGGTAGATAAATGCTACGTGATTTCTTGCACATTATCCCAGCTTTGTAGAGTTGATACCTCCTGTTTGCATTATAAACATAATGTATACAGTGTTGCCATTTAGATATCACTCATGACACATCTTTTTTACATGTTTATGTTAACCTTTCATGCCAAAATAGCAAAGCAAATGCTCTATGATTAAAATGCTTCATGTATTTGTAGTAAAATGCAGCTGAAAGAAATTGGCAATGCATATAGTACATCACAAACCAAAAAGTAAAACTGGCCTCAAGCCAATAAAATATGTATTTTTCTCTTCTTGTCAAGTGGGCCTAATGGCAGTTGTGCAGTATTTGCAGCATTTCCCCTACCATTGTATTAGCAGGGTGCTAATAAAATTTTATTTTCTATATAGCGCCAGGTCACAACAGAAGTCATTAAAGGTTACCTTTCATATAGAACATGTCTATATTTTGTTATTTTATTAAACAAACTAAAACTTCTGAAAATGACATTCCTTTACAATTAAACTGCAATAAGGATTACGTTTTTAAGGGAAACGTAATTCCACCCGGATTATGTTTTCTTTATGTTTAATGATTATATGTTCACAATTGTTGATTTGCGACTTAAGGCTGCAGACCTGAAAAAAAAAATAAAATAAAATTTAAAATGTTGAATCTGATTTGAAAAGGTGTATTTGTAAAGCAATTTGTATTGCAACTATTTAAACTAATTATGGTGGTGTATTCTTAATATGCAAATAATGCCATGCTTGTAGTATTGCAATATATCAGTAATATTGCAATATATTGGACTGTAACCCCTATATAGTCAGATTATTACTAATACACAGTAGGAAATACATGTATCTCCTTTCATGTGTTGACTGTGTCATTCACTCTGTCCTAAATCCAGTGTTATGGTCAATGGTGAAATAGAGCAGCACAAAAAGACTTAATTTAAGAAGTACAGTGAGGTTTTAGCTGTTATATATTACTTGATGGTAAATAATATAGTTTGGATAAATTAAACCTTTCAAGTGAACCTTTGCTGTCTAATGTCAGAATGAGCCACATCTTCTGTCTGTAATATTTAATATATATTGACCTGCTTTCATGAATCCTCAGTATGGAATGGAATAATCAGCAGATACCTGTGAACCTGTGACACTGCCCAGGATAGAGATCAGTATTTAAACCATTTAAAAATGTATTTTCCACTTACGGATTGGATTAGAGGAATAGACATGTGACCAGACTTGGTTCTTCAGTATCATCTTGTCTTTGTCTGTCACGAGGAAGCTATGTTTCGCAACAACTCAGTCGTCCCTTTTTTAGGTCTTTATTTATTTTTTATCCCATCTCACCTCTGGCTGGTCCATATCTATCCTTTCTGTTTCTCTTATTGTCTTGCTCTGCATCTCCTCTATTATCTCTTCTTCTCTTTGCTATGCTCTTTATGGATAAGGTAGGTATGGGCTAAACAGCTGTGTCCAGTGTGTGCACATGGACATCTCTCTGTCCAAGGTATGGGCACCAGCTGTGGCCAGCAGCTGTGTATCGAGTATGCTGTTTGTATGTGTGCGTGCGCGTGTGCCCTTATGCAGGTGTGGGGATGTGTACCCATTTTATGCAGCAGCTGTGTGTTTTGTGTCTGTTTAGTTATGGACAGCTGTTTAGTAGCAGGTGATGATTTTAAGAGCCAAGCAGCCAGGCAAGCAGCCAGGGGGACAACGGCAAAAGCTAAGCCCTGTAAGATGGAGGGAGTCCTGGGCTTTGTATTTACTCAACCTGGCTCCTGGACCTCTACTAGATAGCCGGTGTTTCAGAATGGCCCCGTCTGTGGGTGTCAGACTCTCATCATGCCAAACTCTATACACAACTTACTGATTACTATATAAATCAGTCAAATGCAACCTCAGTTGGGTTCCACGCTGATGTTGCCCAGATTCAGAGTAGTTGTGTGTATACATGTAGATGCCATATGAGATGTAGTGAAATGTGAAAGCTTCATACTAAACTAGAGAAATAAGCACTTACTATATGAAGCTGGACTGCCAAAATACAGTTGATAAATACAAAAGAATCAGGTAAAAAGAGAACAGAGGGGCAGTAATGTAGGCAAGAAAATACTGTATTATCCTACAGAAGGAAGATAAGGGGCAGCAGAGACAAAAAGACATGACAAGATGATAATAAGCAAATGAGGCAGGGATAAAATTAAATAAAGGAGGAAGTGAGATATACAAGTCTACAAAGCACAGCAAAACTGTAGCTGTCAGCAAGTTGTTAGAGTAAATGCTGCCTATAAAGTGTGAATGGGAAGTGAATGGGACCCATATGGTTTCCCTCTGTCATTCCAACTATATTGACGACCTGTCTAAATCCTCATTAAGGCCTTACGACACCAGCCATACCTCCACTACTAAAATCAGACAGATGGTTATAAGGCTCTATGATGAGACAGCAGCTGTGCTTATGACACAGAGTGACAGAGTCTGTGCTGTTTTCACTTTGTTTAAATGCTAGCTTTTTGTTGTGGTACATAAGTGCAAGCAGCACAAATATACAAAATTAAGCAGCAGAACCAAATCGTCTTAATTTTTTAAAACAGTGCGACATAACAGATCTTTTTAAAACCACACTTGTAATAGCATTGCGAAGAATTGTCTGGTTAAGTGTATGGAAAATATCTTGCAGAAGTATTTTTGTACAGGCCGCTTCGTGCTGTCGGTCCAAACAGATACATTGTGATTATTTTATGATCAAGCAAAACAAAATAGCATGTTCTTTTCTCTCCATAGAATTGTCTTGTACAAATCAAAAAGTTTAAGGTGTCTAAGGTGTTTATTTGTATGTACAGCTTTAAACACTTTACATTACATACAAAGGCATTATTATTATTATTAGCTTTTAAACAGCAACTGCTTTTACATTTTTTCCACACCTGTCCAAGTAGAAGTACAACTAAGTTATACTTTAGTTACAAGTCTGTAAAACTTTATTATAACTATAGAATACAAATTAGTTCTTGAATACATCCAAAACTGAGTTTCAGATAAAACTATAAACCTAACCTAGCCAAATTGTTTCAGTAGCCCATCTCATACTATAACATTTATTTTAAACTGAGAAGATGAAACAAATCAGTGCTGAACCTGATAGAGCACCACAGTGTGGATTTAAATGTGAATAAGTAAATGTGTTGTGTAGGTGTTTGTGTATATAGAGAAATGTCTCTCTGATACATACACACACACAAACATATACAGTAGGGCTGAAATAAAGCATGGACATAAATTGACAACAGTTTGTGGAATGTATTCATGTGTCCCCATGTTTACATTCAGCTCAATTTATGGCACCTCCCACTCCCAGTAATCATTATTTCTAAAAGCCTGAAAAGTATTATTCAATTATGGAATTCTTTAATCAGATACCTAATGAAATGGTGTTCTGTGCTGAAGTGAACTAACGTTACCACAGAACTTTCTGTTGATTGGTACTGCATCAGTAGTTGCTTTATTCTTATCTGTTAAGTAAGATGTTAATAAGTTAATTTTTGAAATGGTTCCTTCATTCATAATTTTATGTTAAAATCAGAACAGAAGTATCATCATTATTTATTGGCAAGTTTGAGAAATAATTAATTAACAAAATCAAAAAATAATCATTTGTCATTAGGAAAGTATATATATACCCATATATATATATATAGTATGAATAAAGAAGAATCGTAATAAAAGTAATAAGATGATGAAGAATGGGATGTGGTGGAAATACACAAACGCACACACACATACTTCTGTCTTTGTGAGGACTCTCGTTACCATAACTCATTCCCTATTTCTTTACACAAACCATCAGCTACTGTAAATACCCTAATCCTCACCTTAACCCCAACAAACACTCCTTTACCACAGTGTTGTTAGGAAAATACTGTTTTTGGTTCTCACTATGTAGCAAGTACAAGAGCACACACACATACACACACAACCACAAACACACTAGCATTTCATGCGTTATACCTGGCTATTAGTACAAGCTCACTATACATAGCAAGCTGAATCATTGGTGTGGCTACTGTCAGGTACTTGAGTGGTCATTAGTGTGAGAAAACATGTTGTGGAAGAAATGTTATAAGATCTCACTTATGTCTCTTTTCAGGCTGGACATGCAAATGAGATTGTGCTTTAATTTTTCTATATTTTACTGGCTCCAGTGTCAGTATTGAGCCATGCAGAAATGTTCTTTTTACTTGGTAGTTCTTCGTACTGAATAGTACTTTGTAATAAAAACTTTCAGTTTGATTGCAGAAGCTTTTATTTAACTACCTCAAATGCCAGACACGCAACTAGATATTGTAAATTGTACAATACTGGAAAAATCATTTCTGCAGATTTATTGTGCTGGTCAAGGTAATGCTTCCGAGTTGTGTATTTCACACCCTGATCATGAATAAACTCTTGAACCAGAGATATCTTCTGCTGCTGAGTACTGCACAGGAAGATCCCGCATTATGACAAACAAAGGTGTAGTGTCGATGCTCAGTTTTGCGTCTAGAAAGGTTTTGCCATTTTTAGAAAAGTCCTTTATCAATGTCAGATATGACCTACAAAAACTCAACATGCAAAGCACAGAGTACTTCTTCATACTGTACTGTGTTAGTAAACCATCAAAGATTGAACAGTTTTACATATTTCTGTGTTTCTGCTTTGATATGTGACTTATCTTATTGTACCACTGCCCACTGCAGTAGGAAGTACTGACGTACTGGAGTACTGAATGCAGTCAATGAATGGATTCTAACTGCATTACACTTTAACTTAGTCAAATATTTACCTATTACTTATTTAGTATTTACCTTGGCTTTAAGGTTTAATGATTTCCTGTCACAGTATGTTTGATTGGTACTACACTACCATGATGAACATGATGAACTATGACTTTTCATCTAATATTTTTTGTACATAAAAAATATTTATTTTTATATTAATGATGCTTCACTTTGCTTCCATTAGATCAAGTCTGACAGTCTGTCGTGGTGCTAGCAACACATCAATATTCAATTTTAGTTTTGCCGTGCCACTGACCAGCTGCCTGTCACAAACGTGTATCTGGCATCTACAGTATATATGCAGTGTGAGATATTTTTTCAAACAGTGAAGGGCAACGTGACAGAATCGTTAGGAAAAGGTGTGTTTGTGTGTGTGTACATAGGAAGATAACTATTGAGCAGTCTAAATGTCGAGGGTGTGTAATTAAAGTCAATGTGAGTGCTGTCAATAGGTGAGGACTGCTACTGGGAACAGTGGGTTGCTCCATATTCAGGTATAATTAGGGACCATAAGGTGCCTCGACAGGTGTGTGTTTGTGCACATTATGTTGCAGAGGTTGGAAGATGTTTGCTCTGCATTAGGTAGATCTGTGACAGACGCATGCCTACAGGTGTGTGTGTGTTAAGACAAATATTGTTCAAATACAATTTTTGTGAGGACATTTTAGAAATTCATCACAGCTTCAAAGAACAGAGGTGATTGTAGGATCAGACCTTTAGGGGTGTTCAGACCGTAATGAGAACATGATGTGTATGTTGCCTTTCTAAAGTGCTCAACGGATCTGCTAAATAGTTTATTTTACTTGTTGATGAATACTACATGCATACATTTTAATTTATAACAATAAAACATTTGATGAATTTCTAGTAAGATTAGTTACACAAAATATAAACAATGGAATAGTTTGAAAAAGTATTCACTTTCACTTTGACTAATCTCAGTACATTTAGGTACTGAGATTAGAAGATATAAGGTAAAAGCAGTGTTATTAGTTGTGTGGCGATCTATTGTAAAATTATAATAATGGTTCAGAAATAACTGTTTTTTGTAATTAACAGGTGTCAGTTTGTCCTGCCACTTTAACTATTCACTATTCACTATATGAATAAATCTGAGAAAACGTACTATGATGTTGAACCACACAGCCATCACTTTGTTTGTAAAATTGCTGTCATTATGCAAACTACTCAATAAATTAGCATTATGAGAAAGTCACTTTCTTCTACCAGTGTCAAATTAAAATATAATGCAATGTAAGCTTCCTTGTCATTATCTCTGTAGTCTTAACTACTCTGTCCTGCTCTCTGTCCTTCTCTCCCTTTTTGTTCTCCTCTTACCTGCTTTGTGCTGTCAACCAAAAGGCAAACATAACACCTGAACAGAGAATGAATAATGTAATAAAAGATCCATATCAATACATGTAATTTTGCTTAATTTGCTTTACTTTACCTACTCTATCAGGGAAACCTGGCTGTTTTAAATAAAATAAATCATACTGTGGGTCCTTTTGCCATAACACGTACATTCCATCTTAAGCTGCATATGGTTTGTATATATGGTAAGTATAATTTTAGCTTCTATAATTGTAGAGAAAATATATTATGCATGACATTTATTAACAGTGGTTTGCTATTGCAGTTATGGTCATGTCAGTATGTGCAAATTAGCCAGCAACTTTATGTTTCAGTCAAGAGTACAAGCAGACTAGGTCAGTGGAATAACATTAGGCTAAACTACATTAGTTAATGTTCTTACTGACATCATAGAACACTCTCTGACTAATATTAACTTGATAAAACATTATTTTATCAAAACAATTATTATTTTGCAAACATTTCAACTCACCTTTGATTTTAATCTGCGCCTTGAAATTCACCAGTACCTACTTATTCTTCTCCTCCTTTGCCTTTACTCTCCATCCATTATCTTAACCACTTTCCTTGTTAAGGTTGTCAGGAGGCTTCAGCCTATCTCAGCTATCACTGGGTTAGTGGCTGACATATGTTATGTTAATTAATACTAATTAATAGTAATTAATAATAACTAAATAATTTTAAGGGTGCTGAGATAAATTTTCAGGGCTCTAAAATTGACAGTCAAAAAGTGATTTAATTAATAACACACAGTTTTAGGTTTAAGGTTGGATCAGGTTTAGGTTAAGGGTATGCTAAGGGCTGGGGAATGGATTATCAATGAAAGTCCTCACAGGTATAGTGAGACATGACTGTGTGTGTATTGAATCCACTATGACACACACTCCAAATCAAACCATTTTTTCCTCACCATCTTTCTTTCCAGGAAAACAATTTTCAACATCACACAGAATCAGTTTGTGTCTGCACTATTTGCCTGTAAATTGACTACAGTACCTGTGTTTATATATGTGTCTGAATCTGTATTGTTGTGCACATACTGTGCTCGTCTCTTTTTTCCCCCACTGTGTCTATAATGAAAAGCTAAATGTCCTGGGTTAGCGATGATTAAAGATGGACGGCTACCTAGGAGGAGGAGAAGGAGAAAACAGCGGCCAGGAAATGACAGTTTGAGCTAAATGACAGCTCTGCTATGTTTAGGATAAATGGATCGTGCAGCTATATTCAGCCTTCACTATCAATTATTCAAATACCTGCCGACAAGACAAATCCTGTATTCTTCTGCAGCAGTGGTAGCGCAAGTTTCTAACCAGGTGACATGATTCACCCTTTTCCTTTTTCATATTCCAGTGTCTACAACTGGGATACATTACATCAGCAAGGGTGGCTCTGTGAATTAACTCATAATTCTCAGCAGTTCATTAATGACTGAGAGTATAATGGCCTCCATAACAAGGACATTATTAATTTGATTTTACCTGTGATATGGTGCCCGTGTTTCCACGATTGTTCCTCCCTCTGTGGAGAAGCAGCTTAATGACAGCTGTGAGCCAAGTGCCTCCATTTGCACTTGTGTTTGCATGTGTGTGTGCAGTTGTCCGCATTAGCATGTAGATGATGTGACACGTACTGTATGTCCTTTTGTCTGAACGCTGATATTCACGCATGAATGTGTCTACATGGGTGATATTGTAACAAGTCTGTCAGTGTGTTCTGATAACAGATGGGTGAATGGGTCATTTGTTATTTATAATGAGTGTGTGTCTGTTATACTGTTGTTCTGTGTGTCAGTTGTGCAATGTAATAAGAAAAAAATGCCAGATTTTTGTGTGTGTAATTGTGTGTTACATAGTCAGACATTTTCAGAGTCAGAGTGTTAGAGACTGTGCAAGGTGACATTGTTTCCTTTGCCATTGCTAATTTCTTTACAGTATTCAGAAACCATAAGGCAATGTGTGTTTTCAACCTTCAGATGTTTCCTACGCTGTGATATCATCATTTTTGCTTTTTACTGAGATGTAACAATTGTTGTTGTGACATTTGGTAAAAATATCCATCATGACCAGAGAATGAATCCTAATGAGTTTGGTAATCTGATTTTAATCTAGATTTTTCATCTAATGAGCACATATTGGAATGCTAAGATGAAGAAACTAAACTATCTGTTAAACATTAGCATGTTGCCATGGTATTTTGAGAATATTGGGATGTTGATGTTAGCCTTAAGCTAAATAGAAAAACATATAGCAAGTTAAATAGTTAAGTAGAGTTACAGCATCAAAAATTTGAACAGCTATCAATTGAATATGTCATTTTGATCAAACAGATGAGTTGCTTCTCAGTTCAACAACCTTACATTCCAAAACATTGAATAATTATTTCGCTGTTCACATCATTACATGCACATGAGTTTGTCTAAATGTCAGTTCCACATGCACAGGCACAGTTGCGTCAGAAAGCAGAAGGTTTTACAGCTTTGTAAATTTTTTTTCCAACCACGATTTTACCCATTCTTGATTCCAGTGCTCTCCTCTCCTCTCCTCTTCTCTCCCTGTAGGATTCACCTCCACCCAACAGTTACAATGTGAATCAGACCTTTGAAAAAACTAATGGTCACTCTTATTCAGAACCAAGAAATGAAGGAGCTAAGAGGAGACAGAGCTGCTTCCTTTCTGCTGCACCACGGGCTAATTTCTTCCTGCAGTGTGACCCCAAGATTCCAGGTATCACACACACAAACACATACTGAGCTGTCTACTCTGTGTATGTCTGTCTGTCTATATATCTATCTGGTGTGTCATTCTATATAGACTTTCTTCTACATCTGTCTAGTCCGGTGGTTCTCATCCCTGGTCCACAAAACATGCTGTCCTGCTTGTTTTCCAACTATCTCTGCACTTACAGCTTCTTACTGGCTGAACACACCTGATCCAGGTAATCAGCAGTGAGTAAAACAGGGACAATTAGAAAACAAGCAGGACAGTGTGCTTTGAGGACCAAGGATGAGGACCACTGGTCTAGTCTGTCAAGTCTGTATTTCTAAATGCTAAACAGTTGTAAACTGTACAGATTCAGCTTTTTGCCATCACGCAACCCAGTTAACTCAATCTCTGTGGGCCTCTAACCCAATATTTACCTCAATTACACTCCCATTGAAAAATGTTGTTTCAAAATTGATAGATTCATGACTTACTTGGATAATTTATGACTAGCCCCCTTTCAACAAGGGAAACAACCCATGAGGCACCCCAAACCGTTTAACCAAAATCCAATTTGCATATAGATAGATTTGGACTGTTTGCAGTAGTGTTTCTTCTTCGTACACTCTCACACTAAATCAGATATAGAGATACAAGCATATGGACACTCACTGACACATGCAGGCTCATACTGAGATGCATACATTGATATGTGCATAGTAACACACACACATATACTGTACAACCATTTTGTTCATTATTAAATTTGCATGGACATTAGGAAACATTCTTCATCCTGCTGGGTCACTAGGAAGGTGTTTTTAATATGCAAGTGTTTTGTTTTCATGGTTTGTGTTTGCGTGAAACTTTGAAAGTCACTCTCTGTTTGTGTAGTCATAACCTGATTACATTCAGCTGTTGGGTCAAACGAGCACCTACTGCCGTCTTATTCTAAAACCATATTAGAAAGATGATAGCTTCTGTTTTTTCTTATCATAATTCTTGAAGCACTGAAAACCTGAAATCCATTAAACAATTTCAATATCAAAATTCCGTTAATAATTCCTGAAAATTTGGCTCTTGAGCTTTAAAAAAAATAAACATTTTGGGAAACTGTTGTTAAACCCCCAAGGTCCTGCTTCTTTATTATGAGAATAGTTTTCATTTCTCAAAATTCAATGTCTCTTGTATTTTTCTTCCTCAATTGAAAATGGCTTTTTAAGTTGTTATTTGTGACAGACTGTATATCGGCTTGGATGGTGTGTAATTACATCAGCATGTATTTAAATGCACAAGTTCATCGACTGATTAGGTATAGTTGTTGTTCAAAATTGATGAGTTGCTGTCTTCAATTCTAAAACAAGTATTTCACTGTCATCAATGTTACATGCACATTGCTTCATGCATATGTCAAAATAAGTCAAGCTCTCAGATGAATTCCACATGCATAGATACAGTCATTTCAGACAGTATCCACATACATACATTTTTTCTTTGTAAATTTATTTTGAAATGGACCAATTGGCATTGCTTGATGTTATGAATGCTGCTTGTGACGACTTCAAAAGAGCAGCATGCGTGGGATAGAAACAGTACACCAGACGACTCTTCCCCAGCTGTATTTCCAGGGAGAATATCAGGTGTGAGGTGGATGAGAATCTGTGGCTAAACATACAGAAATGACTGTGACTCAGTTCTTCAATGCAACACAGTCATTTTGTATACTGTGATTTTGAGTCAGTATACCACTCATTGGATGTATTTCTGTTGATTGTGCATTACTGTAAATGTACTGTAATACACAGTGCTATGCCAATGTTCTGTTTTCCCTGTGTTTGATAGTATTTCTTAGTTCAGTTCAGTGTAGCATTTATTCTCAGTTCTCAGTCTGAAAATGTAGGCATCACTGATAAAGCAGCTAAACAGGTTGAAAACCCTGACTTACATATAGGGAGGAAGAACATCACACTCAATCAAAGACAAAGAGAAAGAGAGATCGGGTTTAGGATGCATTTAGCTAAAGTTAAAAAAAAAAAAAGATAAAAGCTTTGGCACACCTAAATCCAGGAGTTTTCTTCCTGTTGTTTCAGCGAGAATGTTGAACATTTCATTTTGACAGGGCTGACTTACTCACTGACAGAAAGATTTACTATTGAAGCAAAAGCTAAAGGTTTAGTGAGGTATATCCTTTTGCTGATAAAAACAGTGTTGTGCTGTATGTATGGACTGCTTTGACAAATGAATGTGAGGTTTTGAGTATGACAGTGATACAGAAATGAGCAAAAGCTATTGAGTAAAACTGTAAAGACCTGTGACAGATTCCTGTTATAATGGTGTGACTCTTGTCACTGCCAAAGACAATACTGTGCAGAAAGTTACAGATTCCAGTTTCTGCCCAAATAATTTAACTTACACTTAAACCCCAAAATGTAAGATTTAAAAATGTAACATAAATAATGAATTCTGTCCCACTTTCCAGATTGGTGTTAAAAATGGAAAAGGGAAGATAGTATTCTGTAATATAAATGTGATATCATAATAATTACCAAAGTAATAGCCTGCTAGTAATAGCTTGTTATTAAAATGTGTGTGTTTAAGATTTTGCTGGACTGTTTTTAACATAAAGTAGTGTTATTGTTTTAATGTAGTAGAAATTCACAACACACATCAGTTTCTGTGTAATAACCAGTAAGGGTGCGTCTGTGACTGGATATGACCTCTTTCTTATGATGATATCAGATTAAAACAAACAAAAAAATCTATAGTGGATACTTGGACACTGTTGAAAACTATTTTGAAATGCCTACAAACATGGTTTTCTTCAAATATTAGTTTTCATTAGTTGTAAAAATACTATAAGACTCTAGACTATAAGAAATGTGAAATGTTTTACAGGTTACTGTACGCAGTTCTGCAAAGTGCATAAGAGATACTATTCATTGTTGTCTTTGTGAGTATATACTATAGATAGATGAGCTGTTTAGCCCGAAAAGAAAGAAAAGAAACAGCACACAAACAAACCCTATACCATGAACTACAAATTTACAACTTGTACTTAATTATTCAACAATAATTGCTTCAGCAAGAATTTAAAACCCTTCTCAGTTGCCTGATGCTCTAAATACAGTGGGTAACCGTCCAGAGTACTGCTGCACTGCATAACAAACAGTTTTACCCATGGGATCCTTAGTGTAAATCCAAAAAGGATAACAATTGTCAAACTCCCTCTTGCTGTGGATTATGGTGATGATGATAATGTGTGTGTTTTTCCATCAGGCCCTGGCCAATACAACCCCAGTGTAAAATCCTTCCCTCAGATGGCTCTGATGTGCTCCAGAGATGACAGATTCAAAGACTCCATGAACACCAACCCTGGACCAAACACATATCAGGTAAAGATGCTGTTATGTTTCAATGTGTATAAAATGTTGACTTCCCACAAACATTCTTATTTTATCTACTGTAACATTCAGTAGTAGCAAATCCATTAACAGAAGTGTGTTTGTGGATGTGTGTTTTTGGATTTTGAAGACTAAGAATAAAAGTGTGTTTCATTACGAGTATGTCTGCACAAATCCTGCTGGTCTGGTTGATGCATGAGAGACCACACATATACTGTATATCCAACATTATGTCATGTTGTAATCATATGAGAAAACTATCACATTTCTTTCTCTGACCTTGAGAAGTACAGATGGAATTGATTACTCTCCAGTAGTTTTCTGTGGTTTGTTTCTCCACCAATGCAACATGAGGCATGAGGCTGAATCATGCAGGTTACTGCCCAACACGAATTTTCACTTTACTGGCAAATATGTTCTTAACTGACTTGCCTGATTACATTAAACTGGTAAAAGTAGCTGCCATTTTATTAAATGTAAGGCTGTTTAATACGACTACGTTAGACTACCGACGTACTACTGAGATAAATGCACTTTTTGGTTGAAGCATAATAGAGCTGTAATGAAACCTAACCAGAACCTAATCTCTCTCTGCTCCATTTCACTGTGTTTTGATAAGAATTAGAGTTTGAGGTAAAGCCACTGGTGAATATGTGTGAGAGATGATTGAAACAGCTAATATTGCTTCCAGTCTTTGCTGGATTTGACTGGTGAACATCAAAGACAAAACCACAGAGTTTGATTTAAACCTCACCACGCAGTTCTTCATCGTGTTCATGGCCATGTCCGTGGTTGTAATGCTATCACAGAGTTTTTTTCTCTATTCCTCTGTCTGTCGTCTCTGTGTGGACTTATCTCCTCAATTATTTTCCTCTCACCTCTTCTGCGGTTCACTGTCTCTCTTTATTCTCACTGCTTTGTGTGTTTCTACCCATCTATTTTTGAATCCATGTTCTACTCAACTCTTTTCCTTATGTATCAAAAATCTGAGTCATTTAAATTACAGTAACTAAATCCAGGTACTCATGTTATGATTATTTGGCTGGCTATAAATATGCTTTAGGCATTACAATCAATCTGGATCAGATAGTGTTGACAGTCAGTTAAACAACATAGATTGTTGTGTTAAGTGATTATGTTCTGATTTATTTGCTGCTCATTATACATAGATTTTGTATGTAGATTATTTTAAATATGTTTAATTTTATGATATTATATGTTAACATTCAAATAGTTTAGTAGGAGAACTGGCAAACAATAGATAATAACATAGTAAGAGACACAAATGAGAGGTTAACTGACCATGTTTGTTTGTCTCGGTCATGTGCTTGAGAACCCGTGTGCACAGTCAAATGGTCAACTGACCTACTGTACACTGTCAGCAGTGCATAACACAGCAATGCACTGGCAAGTAAGAAACAAAATTAACAGGAAATGAATATTATCAGCATTAGGAAGGAGGATTCATTGGACAACGTTTGTTTAGCTAGGTGTACCTATTAATCTGTTAACTGAATGTCTGTAAATGGAAGCTTAAGCTAAAACATCTGGTCCCAGTGTGTGAGTGTGCATCATTTTGTAGTTTCTCAGGAACACAGGCAGAATGTAGTGATAGGTTTCCCACATAATCTCTGTCTACCTGTGTAGATGTATGCTTGTCATCACCATATGGTCTGTTTTGTCTTTCTTCTCTTTGGTTCTCCCCACCCCCTTTTGCTTCTCAACCTGTCTCTTTGCTCCAGTTCTCTGTTGTAAAAGGAACTTTTACTCTTCTCTCCTCTCCTCTCCTCTCCTCTCCTCTCCTCTCCTCTCCTTTAAAAATGTATTCATTATTGTAGC
>OMLM01004142.1:14621-37620 GCA_900302695.1 Helostoma temminkii | reverse complement strand
CAGCAAAAATGTGTTATTGTAGCTGTGTAGCTGTTTATATGTGGATATGATTAGAACTTCAAAAGTAGCTTGTTTGATGGCAGTAGGCTAATCTTTCATGTTACCTACCAAACAACAGATTGCTAGACTGGCTGGTCAATACACTGTGTCCTAGGTAACACCACTGACCCACCTCTTTGTGTAAAGTGCACTGTATGCTTGCATGGGCTTCAGCTGGGTGAATAACTGTTATTTCAGTGGGTCTGTCCTTTGATAGACTGAGCTTGAAGATGATCCAGCCCCCAACAGCACGATAAGGATGTACTCTGTAGATGATGGTTGGATGGCAAAACATATCCTGCCATCCTACCACACATTTTTCAGAGCAAATGAAAGTTTGTAAACTACAAATGACTTTGCCAAGTTACTGTGTAAGGCATACCCAAAATATTCAGTCAGTATTTTATTGTACTTCAGGAATTTTTGAGGCTTCTGAAACAGATAGAGTTAGAATAACTTCCTGACTTTTAGCTTTAGAAGGTAGCCATGCCAAACTGCCAGGATCCTTTTTTTCCTATGATGCAACTTAATAGTGTATTTTTATTATCTGACCTCCAATGCTCGATAAACACCCACAGTTTTCAAACCTCCAGTTTGTATGCAGGCTTTGTGCTTTAATTCAGTCTCAAGTTGAAACAAAGATTACCCCAGCGACATCATATGAGTAATTTTCTCAAACTTTATAAAGCTCCCTCTAGAGCCACTTGAGTCTTCGTTCAGCAGTTTTCAGAGGCACAGTAGAACTCCTCATGATGATTAAACTGAACTTGATGGGTAGAATTGGTAGGAGGGACCTCTTAAAGCAAATACATATGGTTCATGCAAATCATACACATTTTAATATTATTTTGTAACATAAAGCACATAACTCCTTATAAGTAGTGTAACATTTAAAGAAGTGCTTACTGTGTCTGTGCTTGTGTTCATTCACAGTGTATTGCACCAGAAGCACTACAGACAAATTTGTTTTTAAATCTTAAATCTTAAAGGCTTTTCAGCATGGCTGTGACTAATACCCAGATGTTCATATAGAGTGTACACATATGTAAAAAGATGTTATACACTAACAAAGAAACATGTTACACAGAAGGATGCCTTTCATTATGAGTGAGACATCCCATAGCTTAATTTAGCTGTAGGAGGTTCAGCCCTTTTTTTTAGTGGGACGCATGTCTAAGCTCTCGTTTCAGTAATTAGCTGTGTGATTGTGAATCTATACGACACCACGGGCCATACAAAGTTAAAGATGATGTGAAGCCGTGCAGCAAGAAAGAGAGATAAGAGAGGGATGCATGAAGACATGCAGGCTGAGAGAGCAAGATGCTGTTGATGTGAGACAGGGAGAGCGGGTTGAGAGAGAACAAGGACAGAGGTTAGACAGGGAAGAAAAGCAAAGAGGATGAGAAGCAGAGAGACCGAGAGCAGCAAATCAAGCAGCTGAAGAGGGTAGTTAAATTCAGCAGCTGAAAATGTGTTCTGAGGGTCTGCGCTCTAAAGCATACGGCCACATAATGGAACTGTAGCTATTTCAGCATCAGTGTGTGCATGTGCATCCATCCATATCTCTGTGTAACGTCATAAAGCTATCTGCTTGAGTGGCATTAGGCCACGGCGAGGTCTCATTTAGTGTTTCCATTAAATGCACCGTGTAAGGTACCCACTTCTGGAAAGTAGGCTTGATTACCTTTCTCATGCATGACTCTGTTCTTATTAGTTTAGCTTAATTTAACAGAGAGACAAGTGTGGATGGAACACAGTAATATAGAAAGACACAGGGAGCAGACTTCAATCAAAAACAAATGTTAATTAAATGCTGTGATCTTTGCTGATATATAAACCTGCCAGGTGCAGAGCACATACAGAGCCAAAAAAGGAGAAGCTCAAGTTTATTTGATGTTCATTATGAGTCAGAACAGAAGGTGTCCTTAACAGAACTGACATTTCATCAAACCTTTCCTCAGGGTGTGCTGCGTATGTCTCTACATGTGCTTCCTCTATGTGAGAATTTTTGTACTTCTACTTTCTGTGCTGTGCTGCAGTGTGAAACCCTTCCTCTTGATTTCTTTCTGATGGGGCAGTCAGCTAATAATTCTAAGTTCATCCAGCCTTTTTATGTGTTTATTTGCAAATGTGAAGTTTTCAAGTAATTTTGTTGGAAACTCTTGTGTATTTCCTTGCCCAGAGTGTTTGGATGTGATAAATATAAATGTCTAAAATAGTGAATGACTAATTGAGTTAAGGTAGTATTATATTGTTGGCAACAATTCAAGTTTTATTTTGAAGTTAAAAGAAAAGTTAGATGTTTTTGAGCATTGTCTATAAGGCTGCTGTGACTTGACAAGCTCTGTTTTTTTTAACCCTGTGGCACAACACGTGTGTGGCACACTTGGATATGAGGTGGAACCACAGTGACTATGTAACAATGCATGTTAAGGGCTGTGGCATTCATGCCAGTCACATTGGCTACTATATTCGTTAAACACAGCTCTTTCCCTGTTATAACACCGATGGTTTGGGAGTTCTGTGGAATTACCCTCAGGAGGAACATACAGTGTTTCACATGCAGCTCAAACATACTGAGAATTTGACTTTGTGAAAATGAATTCATGTTTTTGCACATGTCATGAACCTGATTTTATTCATAATCATACAGTATCTATTCAAACCTCTTAGTAGGTTGGATAGTAAGAAGATGTCATTTACAAATCTCACCTCCCCTTCAGTCAACAAAGTGCAACACATGAAAACAGTACAGGCAGTTCCATATGTTCAACGTGTGCAATTAGTCAGGGCGCATCCATTGCCTATGTTGAGGTTTCTAACATAGGCAATGGATGGCTGTCAGCTCAACATAGGCTTTTTCTAACCAAGTAGTTTTAATATCCTTTATTAAACCAAAATGTTTCAGTAAAGATGGAAGTGTACAGATGTAGTAAAACTGATTAGATCGTCCTTGCAGCTGGTATGGATGGAATTAGATCACCTCAGTCTTACTCAGATCGCCTCCTTCCTGTAGATCATGCTGACTTAATCTCACTCATTAACTCATCTAAACCATCAAACTGTCTCTTAGACCCCATCCCAACTAGACTGCTCAAAGATTTGTTACCTTTAATCAGCATGTCCATGTTAGATCAGATCAACTCATCTTTACTAACGGGCTACTCTCCTACCACAGGCCTTTAAACTTGCTGTAGTCAAAACCTTACGCAAAAAAACAACTTTTGATTTTAGCCAATTATAGACCGATATCCAGTCTTCCCTTTATTTCTTAAGAAAGTAGTTGCTAAGCAATTAGGTGACCACCTGCTCAGGAATAACTTGTATGAAGATTTCCAGTCACCATTCAGAGTACATCATAGAAACAGCTCTGGTTAAAGTCACTAACGATCCTTTGGACAACAGACTTCTCTCTATATTTGTCTTGTTAGATCTCAGTAACCATTAAACAAATGAAACAAATCAATTAGTCAAACTTCAGGATTGTTTAAAAGACATAAAGGCCTGTATATCTTGCAGTTTTCTACTACTTTATTCAGACAAGACAGAGGTTATTCTATTTGGGCCCAAAACCTCAGAGATATGATGTCTAAACATATAGTTACCTTAGGTGACATAGCACTAGCATCTAGCCCTTCTGTGAGGAATTTTGGAGTCATCTTTGACAAGGATATCTCCTTTAACTACCTTAATCTACCTGAGGAATATCTCTAAAATTAGAAGCATCCTGTTTGGATGTCCCAGTAACTCCCTAAACAGCCTCCAGGTGGTTGAAAATGCTGCAGCCAGAGTGCTGACTGACATTAGTAAGAGAGATCATATTTCTCCTACAGTACAATCTAGGATAGAATTTAAAATCCTCCTTCTCACTTATAAAGCACTTAATGATCAAACCCCTTGATATCTTAAAGAGCTCATAGTACCATATCATCCCAGCAGAACACTTCGCTCTCAGAATGCAGGTCTACTTGTGATTCCCAGAGTTTCCAAATATAGAATGGGAGGCAGAGCCTTTAGCTATCAAACCCCTCTCCTGTGGAACCAGCTCCCAGTTCAGGTTCGGGAAGACACCCTCTCTACTTTTAAGACTAGGCTTAAAACTTTCCTTTTTGATAAAGCTTATAGTAAGAGCTGGTTCAGGTGAACCATCTCTTCTCTTCGTCGCTATAGATTTAGACCACCATTCATGTTATTAACTTTGTGTCTCTCTTCACAGTTGTGCTCTCTCTCTCTCTCTCTCTCTCTCTCTCTCTCTCTCTCTCTCTCTCTCTCTCTTTCTGCAGGTATCCTTGGCCTTGAAGCTGTATGTTTCCGGTGTTTAGTTGCTGCGCTATCCAACCTGTAAAGTGTTTTGTTGTTGCCTGTTATTGTTATTGGTTTTGTGACCTGTTCTTTTTTCTCTTTCTTTACACTCACTCCAACCTGTTGAGACAGATATTCACCCAACCTGAGCCTGGTTCTGCTGGAATTTTCCTCCTTTCTTAAAAAGGTTTTGTCCTCTCCACTGTTGCCTAGTGCTTGCTCAAGGGGGATTTGTTGGGTTTTCTTTATTATTTAGTTGTATTGATAAATTCTGTAAGGTCTTAAACCCTACCTTGTGAAGTGCTGTGGCATGACATTTGTTGTGAATTGACGCTATATAAATAAACTTGAATTGAATTGAATTGAAATATAGGCATCACTGTGTGTGTGGTGAATGTGCAAATGTTTGTATGCACCCACAGAGAAATAGCATCTTTTGTTTTGCTGACATTTGTATATGTATATATGGGCTGAACCATTGCTGTATGTGTCATGTACTGTGTGTGTATACTGTGGGAAAGACTTTGCATACAGCAGTCTTGTAACTAGGTTCACCAAGTAGCATCATCACCAACTCCCTGCATGATCCCCTTTTCTCTTTCCCCTCTTTGACCTAGTGAAACATCCCATAAATCCCTCATCATTGCCATGCTGATGGTGTCGTCACTTCCAAGGGCTTTTCCCCATCTGCCCGACCTCCTGGGCAACCCTGAGGGTGACCTGGAGTTGAACCCACAACCCTTTTTTCCATTAGGATCAATATGGAGATCTGAGCAGCCGCGCCTATGTGCCTAAATCCCACTGTGGCACCTTTGGCATACTGATGGGTGTGCGTTGGGAGGTTGGGGGTTGGTGATGGGGAGAAAGCAAGCGAGAGAACTTTGATAACATGTTAGTAGTGGATTCCTCAGCCAATACCTGGGTAGAGTGGGTGGCTGGTTAATTGTGTGTATATCCAGCTTGTTTGCAAGAGTGAACTCTAAGGCTGCCTTTTCCTGTTTGAGTTTGTGCATGGCTGTGAAATAGAAAAAAATACACAAACAGAGAGAAATTCTTTTGTTTTTGACATGTTTTTGGTGAGGTGAGTTTAAGGTCAGACTTTGAAGTACAAATAGGATTTCTTTTTTCACCTTCCTTGTAGTAAGGAACAGACAGATTCATCATTTGTGTATGTTACTGTATGTTAACTACATGTTTGTAAATTCAGACTCAATGCCGTCTTTCTCTAGAAGCACATCAATAAGAGTAAAGCCTCACTGTTCACATGTTGTACTTTATTGATTGCTGTACTTTAAACCTCTACACTGATTTTGGGTGGGAGTGAGTCTTCAATCAAGAAATAGTAAATACTCATAGTAATTTTCAAAAATCCAGGGTAATTTTCTGCTATCATGCATTTCTGCTTATGCTATACCAGGACCAAGAGCTGAAAAAAAACTATGTTGGTTTTGTATAGCTCCGCATTGTTCTATGCATACTGAATGAGTGCCAAATGTTTCTATGGACCACCTATTATGAGAAAAAAATCATGGATGTACAATACATGCACATGTGTTTTCATGGCTGCCTGAAGTACAGACAAGCTATATTCCTCAAGAAGTCCTGTATTTTGTGGCTTGAGCAGGATCATACATTGTCTAGAGTTTATGTGACATTTTATTAGACTGTAAAGTGCAGTAAAAGTGGAGTGATTGGTGGGAAACACCAAGTACTACTGATTACTCCTGTTTTAAAGTCAAAGGACCACCACCCGTAACTTCTCACATTGTGCTGTGGCCTTCATTCATTCATTAATTCCTGTATTCGTAAGTTTAAGAAACTTTAAATTTCTACCGTATTCGACTCATACTCTGTCTGAAATGTGACAGTGTTTTATATTTGTCCTTATCCCTCATCTCTTTTGTGTGTATCTCTGCAGCTGAGTCCAGGTATCATGAACACAGTACTGAAAGGCACCTTCAACGTGACACTCAACAACCCTCTGGGTCATCACTGTTCCTCCCGTGTGGTCCCTAGTCCTCAAGCAGCCCACAAGGCCATCAACACAGTCACACCCAATGCCTTCATTGCCAGCAGCACTTCTTAGAGCTCTTTGTGGGTCAAAGTTTAGAGGTGAAAGGTTAAGGCTAAAAGGTCGATTTTCACATTTAAATTCATATACTTTGAAAAGCTGATTTTTCATGAATATTTATGGTTGCAATCATTTCTTTTGAATAGCTTGTGAGTTTTTCAGTGATTTATTTATAACTTTCCTAATCATATTAATTAAATAGACGTAAATCTGGTGACATCTCGATATACTCTAAAATATCTATTGCAGTCCAAGTACAAACTGGTTTTAGATGAATTTTGATAACAATAATCATCACTATAGGAAATAACTTCTTTCACTTTCATTCTGTCTGATTATTTCTACTTCTGCTACTTTTGAAAGCTTACCAAAGCTGTTTGTCCAATCTCAGTTTGTTTTTATGTGTGTGTGTGTCTGCGTGTGTGTGTGTGTGTGCGTGTGTGTGTGTGTGTGTGTGTGTGTTGTTATCGCATTACAACACACAGTAGATCCCTAGAGCTGTTGTTCTGGTAATAGTCTTCAGTTTTTCAAGTGTTAGAAATTGCCCTTACAGTTAATTTCACAGTCAATTTACTAATTAGAGAAGCTAATAACTTGTGACTTTTAAACCTATAATTGATTGGAGCAAAATAGTGACTAATTTAACTTATTTTCTGTTTTGTTGTTTCAGGCAGCAGTTTGGAGGCAGATCTTTATTCAGCGTTGCAAAGTTAAATCCTTACAATGGACCCTGCATCGACAGCTGATGGGTACCTCATTCTTCAGCTTTAGCTTGGGACACTGATTCAGCTGTCTTGTGGATCACTTCCCTCTATATAGTTAGTGAATAACTATTAAAAATCTTTAATATTTCTCTAAGTCTTTCAGAAGCATCTACAGTGCACTTTCTGAAAAAAATATCAAGTCTTATTTGTACGGAGACAAAGATTAACAGCAATAGGAAAGTTCACTGCTATAGACAACATATGTTACTGTACTGACCATATAGGGTATTTGGCAGGAAAGCTAGGTAAGTGTTGGGCATGGGATCACATCACAACTTTTATGTGAACACACAGTCTGTGTCTTAACTCCCTGAGGCCTTGATTTTCAGCAGTGTTTTAAACGATGACAATAAACCAACACATTAGATAAAGAATAAATGCTATTAGGATTTCAAAGATTTGAGGCCTTACATTATTGCTTTGCATGCATAAATCACAGAGCTATTATTTATTCATACTGTATTTGTGACCACCAAAGAAACAGGTGTAAAGGTAATATAGAAGTATAGAAAAGTTAAGGGTAGGTATAAAAGTAATATAGAAGACTCATAACTTTTTAAAAAAATTTTTATTACACTGACATGTGGTCATTAAGTTAGCTTTATGTTTTGATTTTACACAGACTGTACAACATACAAAAAGACACAAACAACAGCATGTTCTCATGAATTTTAAGTAATAGCTTACCTTTGGGATTAGCGCTATAAGGCTACAGTAGTGGTAGTATACAGTAGTTTTTTAGATGAGCTTGCAGAGAGACCTGATGTGTGACCACAGCATGAAATATTAAGTGTACAATGCTGTGATGTTTTGAAACACCTGTAAGAGACAGACTGAAGAGCGAGGAGATTGATATTGTCTCATTTAGCTCTCAGCATGAAATGTATTGCTTTGAAATTAGGAAACATTTCCCTTTGTGTAATCCGTGATATGTCTTTTTAATTAAACTCAACTGAGTGGGCGCATATGCAGTAGAGCACAAGGACACACACATTTTTAGGGGATTCAAAGCCCGCTGAAATCTCAAGGTTTACCTCTGCCCAGTTGGGATGTTTTTTTTATTAAATCAAGGACGTTAGTGTGTGTATTGGAAGGTCACGCATGCAAACTTAAAAAAACAACTTAAAAACAGAGACAAGTAAAGTTGCTATAAGAGGGTATATGTGAAAATAGCTGGTGAATCGAAAGTGCGTGACCTTGTACATGTGGTATCAGAGAGGCAGCGAGGGTGGGCTGTGATGAGGTGATGCAAGCGGTTCAGAGTGTCAGATAAACCACTTTTACTGACTGTTACCACTGGAGTGTGGTGGATTTATGCTCCCTTTCTCTGCTGATCACTCCCCATAAATCAACTATTCATGGCCATGTGTGAATGTGTGTGTTCTCAAGCCTTAAAGACAAAAGAGAAGCAACAAGGAGTGTTTAAGCATCAGCAGATGATGCACAGATGACACCGTCAAAGCAGCTCTTGTTATTAGGAGTTTGGTTGTATTTGATCTGAAATAACCTTTGTAATGTATCACTGGCACTGTCCTCTCTCTCCTCTGGTATGTTTGAAGTGTGTGTCTGAATGTTCAGGGTAGAAGATTCAACAGAGCACCATGTCTCTGATTGTTCCTGTGGGCCTTTTAGCCTAATGAGGTGTTTACCCCCTATCATCATTCAGTTGGGAGCAGAGCAGAGGGAGAGACAGAGGGAGAGACAGACGGGTAGAGGGAGGACTGTATGGAGAAAATGGTAAGAGCAAAATGGAGACAGAAGAAAGCCAAGGAGTTAAGGGAAAAAGATGTTAGTGGGAGATGGAGGGAAAAAAGGATTATATATGGGAAGAGGAAAGATCAGAGAGTTGAATAAAAATGAGAGGCAGGGGAGGAAGGAAAGGCAGAGAGGAAGGGGTGTTATTTATGCCTCCCTCGGCACTCGTCTTTACCTTTTTTTTTTCCTGCGAGCTGTTTTACATCAGCGATCTAATTAAATCAAATAAATCACAGTGCACACACACACACAAGTATGAACACACAGCCACAACAGCCCCTCCTGATTCTAGGATTGTGAGTATCTCCTCCCTCAACCCCCTCCACCACAGATTGAATAAATCTCGATTATGGTGCATTACACGGCACATCATTCATGTTGTTTATAGGTCTAAAATATGCAAACAGACCAGCGGCATAAAAGTGATCAATGCTCAGATGGGCCCTTTTTCTGCTCTGTTCTCATCTCTCACATAGCCCCTGTCACTTACACGTCTTGTGTGGAACGAAGACATATTGTCTTGTGTCCTTACATTGTCCCCTCATGATGGATACTTATATTGTCTTTGAGCCCAAGCATCCAAGAGGCATTTTTATTACCTCATTTACTAAAACGCTCTGTTTCTGCTGCTGAGCCATTATTAAATCTAATTAGCTCTGCCAAACCTTGAAGCTGTCCCTGAGAGATCTCTTGATAATTGTGAAACAGAGGTGAGCTGATCCATGTTTTTATTTGTTACAGTGGGACTCTAACACACGTAACACATGCAAACACCTACCAGCTGCCGAAGCTGCAGTGTGCTTCCAGGAAATGACTGCTTCAGGGAGATAACTGTTTTGGCATATGTTGTCTAAATATCATTTTTGTAAATGTATTATTTTTTGGCTAAATCAAGCATGAAATTAATAATCTTATTACATAATAATCATAGTTTTGTAAAAGTAACATTTCATCTGTTCAAAGGACAGAACTGCACAAACTACTGTACAAGTCTGTGATTGTAATGGTTTATTTGTAACATAGCAAACATATTTTAGCTAATTTTCCATAATAACTTGTATTTATTTGAGTTTATCAAATCATTTTAAATGGTTTCACGTAAGACTAAATGCCATAACAACGGCTGACAAGCTCAACTTGTTCTTGGAATTTTTAACTCTCCTTATTCCTTGTATACTCCTTGTTCACATTCAATATTCAATAGATTAAAAAATATATTTTTGGTTTTTGATGTCATACATTCACAGGGTAAAAAATGGTACTTTGAATTATCCTCTCCTTTTGTTTTGGGGTTTCATTTCTTCTAGTGCAACATTAAAATGCAATGTGATGATTTAGAATTATATTAAAAATCTTTTTTATATAAATAATATTAATTATATTAACAATTATTGTATGTCATTTTTTCATATTATTTAACTTTATTTCTTTTGGGTTTTAACAGAACTGTGATGAGGGTTAAATCTGAAATTGAGTGTTTGGATGGGATTAAGCATTGAGGTCATTGTACACTTAAGCACTTCTGTTAGTAAAAGTTATTGGTGAAACTCACCACAGGTCAAACTAGTTTGATCAATCCTCTGTTGACCTTATAACTCATTTTGTCAATACATGTAAATGTAAAGTGCTAAATATAGGTGCAATCATGTTGAGATGACAGCTACATGCTCATAGATACAGCCTGGTGGAAAGCCAGATTAGCTGGTGTCTTTAATTAAAGGAGATGTACAGTGGTGCAGAAGAATCAATGTGGGGGTTAACAAGTGCTGACAGGGGCAAAGGAGACATCAAGGCTTAATTTAGATACAGTGAGAAGAACAAGGCATCGCTGCATCTGTCCACCTCTAGGCTTTTACTGCTGTGGATAATTCTTTTATTATCGTTGTGCACAAACATATAATGAGTATCTGAAGTTTTAAGACGTGTCAGGTGGCTGTATGAGACTTTACCAATACTTCTTAGCTTACTGAGGGATAAGTACTGGATGTATTTGTTTTTTGTAGAGTATATGTGGTACAGGTAGTCACCCTCTGTCATTGTCACTTTGATAAAGTTTGCAGTTCCTGTTACTCATAGCCTGTGCTTTTTGTCCAGTATTGTTGCCACTTTAAAAGACAAACTGCATCTTATTGATGCATTTAATTATTTCAGTAAAACTTTACCTTATTACTTATTACTGTATCGTTTACAGCTGGCCAGTGTGTATCTGCACTGGGCTGTTTGGGGATGAAGAACCTGCAATCATGGAGGGAAACCATGCAGGGAATCATGCTCCCACTGGTACAGTTCCTTTCAGACGATTAAAGTTCTGTTCAATTCAATTAGAAACTAATGTGTTCTTTGCAACCTCAAACTTCAGGATATTTCCTTTTGCAAAATGTTAACAGATGTGTCTACACTGGGGTAACCCTCATAGTTATTATCCAAACTATGTCACAATGTGTTGCAGCTGTAGTGCCACAGCACACATGCAGCCCAGATTGATGTTTATGGAGCCTCAATAAACCATTAGTCTGATGCTCTTATTTACTTGTATTTAGCATTACAGTACGTCACAATCATTTCTGTGTTAACAGTGTCAATTTCTGGCATTTGATGTCTAGTCAAAGTGTCACTTCACTAATCACTATTGTTTTTTTTCAAAGTTTCCTACAGTGGGTAAAACAGCGCCCCTCTGGGTTGTCTGCTATAATTGGACTATGCATACGCATGTTTAGTTCATAATTTGGGGTTACAACAGAAAGTTGATGCTAATATAGCATCTCCATCCACAATCCACATCCATCTTTTGTAGGAACAGCTAGCAGCTAAAAAGAAAGTAACTTCTTTTTAGCTGCTAGCTAACTGGGGACTTCCAAGGACTTCCGACAGCAAACAAACCAAATGAAGCAAAAAATGCTGTTAGATGATTTGGATATGGAGCACGTCATCTTCAAATAGACCACTTCATCGCCCTGAGCGACCTCCAGACTCTGGACCTCCAGAGTAAATGTGAATCCTGTACGGCCTCTGAATATCTGTTTGCCTCTTTATCTGTATCATTACTTGCTGTTTTCTTTTGCTGTAGTTAAATGTCTGCACATTTATGTCCTTGTTTTATTCATGTTGTTGTTATATACTCTAGGAGTATTAAATATACTCCAGTATTGTATTTTAATTTTGCAGTCTCCTATGAGCTCTTTTGCTTATGAGAATTTCTTCATTCTTGTTTTGGAGATGTAGCAGAAGACGGACCTCGCAGGTGTGTAAGCCATGCATTAATACTTTAATTCATACTTGTGAACAAAAACATTTAAGTAATATTTTTTTGTTCAGTCGTTTTAGTATTTGGTGCCATACTCATACATGCAGTGTGTAGGCCTAAGATTTGCAATACATTATTTTTTGTATGTTGTTTGTACATCATGCATCTCATATGTGCAGGTTCCTCTTGATGTGAGAACATACAACAAATCTGTTGTATAAAAGTAAATTAATTCAATCTTATGTAGTTTGTCTGACCATAGGTAAATGTTATTTCTCTTCATGAGTTGCTTGGCCCCTGGCCCCACAAAGTGTCTGTATTTTATTTTAAACCTGTTTACACTGTGTTTATGCAACTTTTCAATTCACATTAATTGAATGCTGCTCAGTTGTCTATATTGTGCCTGCAGTATATGGGAAAAAAGATGAAAAAAGATGACAAAAGACAACTGCCAGTGTATATTTGCATGTCAGCAGACACTGTGAGAATGTGTAACTGTTTTCAACCACACACACCAGGCTTTCCCCCAGTGTGTGGGAGTGTCGCAGCATGTGCATGTGTTATTGTGACATATTGAATCTATCTCTAAGCTCTGTTCGCTCCAGTGCAGCGGGGGCCTCGGGGCCACTCATCTATCTTCCTGGTGTTCGCTGTTGGGCATAGGTATGGTGATCCTGATTGGCAGTCATTACCAAACCCCGGTGGGAGGATATGCCTCATTGGTTCAGAGCAGATTTGAGGGCGGGCTAAAATGAAGGATAAAGAAGTGTGTGTTCATTTTACCGATGAGACAAAGGTGTATTTCATCTACTGTGTTACTTTGGTGTGTTACATGAACACACACTTCATTTGAAGAAATGACACATTCTCACAAATAAATACACACTGTATTCATATATATAGATTTAACATGCACACACATAGACTGTGTGTATGTTTGCTTACATGTGTTTGCATTCCTGAGTGTTTCTGTAGATTGTGTCCATCAGCTTGTGTGTGAGCGTGTATGTGGTCTGGGTTTACCTCTCTTCATGCCTTTTTAAGCAGTAAGACACTTTAAATGGAAATGTACTTGACATTTAGGAGGAGATGTAATCAGCGCCCATTAGAAAGCAGCTGATTTCCTCTTCAAAGTTCCCTCATGCCCTCTCTCTCCCACTGACTCTCTCTGCTCCTCTTTTTTTCCACCTTACCATAGTACATCATTTCTTTTTTACACTTTTGATTTATTTCTGTTTCTCCTGCATTCAGCTGTCTGCCCTTCCTTTTCCCTTTCAATCTAATTTACCTGTGGACTCTCTTCCTCTCTCTCCTTTTCTACCTTTTCCTCCTCCTCTCTCCTTCCCGATCAGGCCATTGTAGTTCAAGAATAGACGTCTGATTTCATTTCCACATTTTGCTGCGTTCATCTCTGTGTCATTAAACCTGCATTCTTAAACAGAGAGCAGGAGCATGATATCATGGCAAATCATGCAAAGCAGTAAATCACTGGAGAGATGTTCTGGCTGTATGTGTGAGGTTGAGACAGCAATACAACAACACACAAACAAATCTACATGATTACGAAAACTGCTGCTCTCTCTCATCGTTATGAGTCAGGACTTTACTGTCAAATCTATTAAATGTTGCTGATCACTAGATTAGTACCAGTCACTATAATGTAATGTAATATTCATTTTCATGTTTTATTTTGTAGGAACATGACATAAAACATAATTTTCTATAGCAATTGTATCTTCTATGACCCTAAGTATTTCAGTTTCTTTAAACACACCTAGGGCATTAGAGTTAAGAATTGGTTTCATATATTCCAGAGAAAAATGTGCTTTCAGATGCATCAAATAAATGCACAGTCTCCCTAAGGACAAGATCACACAGTCTCTAATATCTTGATGCTAATAGTAAGTTTAAATGTCAGAATATAGAGGAAATTTATTTCAGTTTTAAGTGGTGTGTTTTGTGCAGCCAACTGTCCAAAACACAAATATTTTCTATTTACTTTTATACTTTATAAAAAAAACAAAAAACTTACAGATGTTCACATTTGACAACCCAGAACCAGGTAATGTTTCATATTTAACTTGAAAAAGTATGTAAATAGTAACTGATAAGCAGGATTTTTGCCAATTACTATTTACAACAACAACTTTTTTATTGATATGTTGATTAGTTTTTTCAAACAATCCATTAATTTTTCAGAAAATACTAAAACTATCCTTATATTCTGCCATACCCTCTCAACTTGACACATTCACATTGTCTGATTTTTCTGTAAGGCCGTCAGTTCAGCAGCCCCAATAGTCAAATTTACAATCATAAACTTGTGAAAAGCAACAAATTGTGACATGTGGGGGGATAAAAGTGATATCTCAGAACTGGTTTAATTTTTCTCCATCGACTTCACTTTACTATCTTAACACTATTCTTTCTCAGCCTGTTTGTTTCTACTATCCATAGCCATTTTCACATATGCACTCCAGACAATGTCTGGAAAATCATTCAAACATGCAGCACACAGCAAAGATAGTCCAGGTCTTATGCGTTCCCACTTAGGTAAATACTCCAGCGATGGTTTCTAGGTAGTGCGTATGTATACCCTGGCTGCCTGAAGAAGAGAAAAGCATTGTAAATATTTCCTATACTTTCTGGATGTGCTGACCCATTTTGTCTGAAAGTGAACGCTCATTTGGTCGCTGTGAATACTCCGGACAAATTCACCCTGCTGCATTTCCACATGAGCTCACACAGGCATTACACAGACTTTGTTCTAGGGCGCTTGAAGGATAAAGTCTGTTTAATGTCTGAGCTGACTGACTCACACATTTGCATTCTCACATGCAAATGTGAGATCACCTGGGTAAAGTCTAGAGAAGTTCAGGGTTCCAGTGCATGTGTAAAAGCAGCTTAAGTTTCTGTTTCTCTGTCTCAGTCACCATATGCTGCACATTGAGAGCTGAGGTCTGTTTTTCTGTTTGTTTACTTCACTCCCTTGTCTATCTGTCTGTCTTTCTTCATAATCATGTAGTTAAAGAACAGAGGTCTGATTTCATTTGCACAGTCTGTGTTTATCTCAATGTCATTATCAAAGTTTCTTCTCAGATAAATAATGTCTGGACCGTGTTGTGATAACGAATAACAAAAACAGTATTTGTATTAGTATATGTGCAGATTTTTCTTGATGTGAGATACAGCTTTTAAATATCCTGAACATTTTTACATGACTCTCAACAGAAACAAGGCAATTTACTTTATCTTGAGTTTGCTGTGATACAACAACTGGGGGTGGCTGTGGTTCAGGAGGTTGAGCAGTCGTCTACCAGTCATAGAATCGGTGGTTTGATTCCTGGCTCCTCCAGTCATATGTTGAAGTGTGCTTGAGGAAGACACTGAACCCCAAGTTGCCCCTGATGAGTCAAGTCAGCTGCATAGCAGCTCTGCCATCGGTGTGTGAATGTGTGTGAGCGAATGGGTGAATGAGAAGCAGTGTCAATGCGCTCTAGTACCCATGAGGTAGAAAAGCACTATATAAGCAAGACCATTTACAACCATGTTATTTATTGCAGAAATGGCTGCAAAAAGTCAAACATCTCATTTCTGAACAAGGCTATGCGCATGTGTGTTTTGAAGTTTAGGATATGTGGGTTGCCTTGTCAACACAACTTTTATCTGGCATTCAGATAAAAAGCTTTTAAGTCAGACTGATGACAGATGGAACTTATCAGAGAGAACCCAAGTTCATTTTAGTTCACACTTAGAGTCAAAACAACAAACAACAGTCGTGCTATACACTGAGGGATCCTCAGAGGAGTGTTTGAATAATAGAAATGATGAAAACAGGTGGGAAAACAGATCAGATTAATTAATCATAAACTGTGGAGACTGAGGTGAGCGTGTGTCAGCTCAGTGTGGCTGCCTCGGTGAGAGTGAGGAAACATTGCTTGGTTTCAGATCACAGGGTGAAGAAGTTTAATAGAAACAAATGTGAGTAGGAGTTAGCAAGCAGCGAGGGCAGGTGCATAAGGGTAACAGACATTAAAACATCAAATATCTGCAAAGTCAGATCATCTGTGGCAGGAGAGTAGGAATAGAAACTATCTTAGCCTTTGAAATAGTAACACTCAGCCAGTAGATAACAGTATTTTTGTAGGTGTAAGCTGTGAGGACTAAAGGAATCAACTTGCTATACAAAATATGTATTTTCATTTGCCATGTCATGTCATGTGGACTTGCGTGATACTTGCTAAGAGTGAAGCAAGGGACAGATTTAAAGATAATAATGTTTCTGTGAAAACACAAAGTAACGTGCATGAAAACAAATATGAAGTCTCTGTCTCTGTGAGATTGATGGACAAAGATGGCATAAAAAGGCTTGAAGGCAAAAAACAGATTGAAGGTCAAGTAGATTTCATTATTTCACATCTAAGTAATGTGGAAGATGTGATTTTCTCTTCACCCTCTCTGATTATTAAGTTTTGCTGTCAGCAATCACAGCATTTTTTTTCAGCTGCACTTGGATTTCATCTGTGAATGTGTTTGCGTGTATGTGCTTATGTATTCATGTGTGACATTGATTTCAGGATTAACAGTAAATAAACATTGCCTTTGTGGCCATAATTATGAAGCCACAAGTACTGACATAAGCTGCTACATAATTTACATCAATGTCACAACAATGCACTTTCTAAACCTTGATTTTTGGCACATGGTGTTTCTGTTTGAAATGTTTTTCATCTCACTCAGCCTGGATCCAAAATTGATGTGCCACCCTGTGATTTCTGGCTGCTGTTACGATGCAGATGAGTTGAATGTTGATGGGGTTTTAACTTTCATCTTAAAATAAATAAATACAGTTTTATAAAATAACGAAAATATTAAATGGTAACAACCACAACAAACTTTCATGCAGATTTTGTTATGTTTCATTGTTCTCAATCCCAGTATTATCTGTTGCAGATGTCATTTTTTTGGTAGAAATGTTCTTATTTTTGGTCATGCTTAAAATTAACTCATATAAAATAGACTTCAAAGCTATCATCTTGGCTCTGTATGTGTGTGTGCTATGAGGTACTGTATTTTTCCCACAGGCAACACTAGTACTCATACTGTAGTGTAATGATTCATAGTTAATTACATTGTGGGAATCATGCTAGAGGTAGCAATACACTCAATCCACAACTACACTCTGCCCAGCCTTTCAGGTAGTCATGAAAATTACAGAAAATACAAATGCTACAAAACCGACCTTAACACCAAACCAGCATTGATTTGGATATTACCCTTCCTTTTCCATTAGTTCTTAGAGTTTTTTATACTGAAAACAGACACACACTGTATCTCGAGGTGAAAAAGAGAACAGTAAAGTGAGAAACGTCTCTAGCCCTTAATTTAAAAGAAGCTAAAATGCAGAGTGATTATTCTGTCAATGAATTATACTGTTGTTAAAAAAAAAACTTGACGAAATCCAATAACAATCCAGGTATAATGGTCAGAGTTCAAGATTCAAGATTCAAAAAACTTTAATTGTTAAACATTAATCCCAGAGGGAAATTGTTTTGCCTGTTCAGCTGCTTTCTCATCAAAGAAAAGAAGGAAAAGAACCACTCCTAGAAAGATTTATTACAACAAATTTACAGCATTGACAACATTAATAGTGACATAATGATATAAATAACGTTTATAACGAAATCATATAATGTTTAGATGTGTCAGTCCCCCACCCCTTTGCAATAGGTGAAGTGTACAGTCTAATGGCCACTTGGAGGAAGGATCTCCTGTGGTGCTCTGTGAAGCACTTGACATTGATCAGTCTCTGACTGAAGGTGCTCCCCTGTCCAGTCAAAACACTGTGTTGTGGGTGTGAGAAATTGTCCAGGTTTGAGAGGAGTTTGGACTACATCATTCTCTCGGCCATAGTGTGAAGAGGGTCAAGCTCCACGCCCAGAGCAGAACCAGTCCTCATGATTAATTTGTCCAACCTGTTAGTGTCTGCAACCTTTATACTTTTGCCCCAGCAGATCACAGCATAAACGATGACACTGGCCACCACAGAACATCCACATGGTGCTGCAAACGTTAAAAGACCTGAACCTGATGAAAAAATACAGCCGACTCTGGGCCTTTTTGTAGGTCGCTGCAGAGTGTGGTGTTCAGTCCAGTTTGTTGTCCAGGTAGACCCCCAGGTATTTGTACTCTGGTGCCATCTTCACCTCCTCCCCCAGTATAGAGAGATGAATAGCTGGAGTCCTAGATTTAGTGAGTAAGTCCATAACCAGTTATTTTGTTTTATTTATGTTAAGCTGGAGATGGTTTAGCCCACACCAGTCCACAAAACTGTCCACCACTCTA
This sequence comes from Helostoma temminkii, assembly GCA_900302695.1. Lineage (NCBI taxonomy): Eukaryota > Metazoa > Chordata > Actinopteri > Anabantiformes > Helostomatidae > Helostoma > Helostoma temminkii. Next base: position 19,100 of record OMLM01004142.1, on the reverse strand, counting down.
ATACTCTGTAAGGTCTCCAACCTGAATACATCCTACAACAGCAGAGTCATCAGAGAACTTCCGAAGGTGGCAGGACTCTGAGTTGTACTTGAAGTCTGAGGTGTACAGGGTGAAGAGAAAGGGGGACAGAACTGTTCCCTGAGGAGCTACTGTGCTGCAGACCACAGTGTCAGACACACAGTCCTGCAGGCAGGCATACTGGGGACAGTTAGTGAGGTAGTCCATGATCCACCAAACCATAGAGCAGCTGAAAAGGCTGCTGCAAGGCTCGTTCCTGCGCACTTTCCCTTTCAGGTCCAAAATCTGGATACACAAGGTTCTGGCTAGAAGGTGGCTTCAGTGTGAAGTGGCACGATCTAGCAGGGAGAATAGAGAGCACAGGTGAAGCAGATCAGTAATGGGGGTAGGGCAGAGTGAGAGGCACTGAAAGATTATACCAAATAAGGCTTATCTTAGCTTAGACAGGAAGCTGAACTGAAAACCATGATAAATGTTGTGGAACCACCTCAAAAGAGCTGTTCACACCAGATGTCCTAAGAATATGGCTGAGCTGATGCAGTTCTATATGAAAGAATAGTCCAAAATTTTCACCGAACATTGTGCTAGTCTAATCCACAGCTACAGGAAACACTTGCTTGAAGTTATTGCTGCCAAAAGTAGTTGAACCACTGTTGTCATTACCTTTTCTACCATCATTATCTGTGTTTAATGGATGTGTTCAATAAAGACATGAAAGATTATAGCTGTTTGTATTTCATAACTTTCATAAATATTGTGTATGCTATAAAAAAAGACAAACAGTGCCATTGTTTTTTTTGCAACTGTATGTAATAACATTAAACATTAATACTATAGTATGTACAACACTTTATAGAAAGCTAAACAATACAACATAATAATTATGAAAAGAATAATGATGTCTCTAAACTAGAAAAAGTTTGTGTCTGGAACAAATGTTTGTACTTGTGTTGTAATTAGTTCATCCAGCAGAATAACACCAGTTGAGAAACTGAGACTGAATCAAGGAAAATGATGCATAAAAAAATAGAAAAGAGTTGAAAAAGAAACAAACAACAGATGTCAATTAAAATTTTGGCATTACTTCCACTAGTACGTGTCTGCTGAGGCAAACAGTGCAATGTTTTTTGAATAACGACAAATACATTTTAATTAAAAGACAACTTTGTTTTAGACTTAATGGATGTGAAAATATCAACTTTTATTACAACTGCAGTCATCAGTTGGCTGACTACAAAATTTATTTAGCTAACAAGACAATGTATTGATTGAGTATTGACAGTTCATATATCATTTTCAAGACATGTAGTGTGTGTGTGTGTGTGAGACTATACATTGTAAAGACCAAGTTGGGTTTTATATCACAGGACTGAGGACATTTCTCATACACCTTCAAATCCACCTTGAGGATTGGTTGTAAGCTTAAAAGTCTCACATTATACCCATTTTGGGGATTAAAAACAAAACAAAACAAAACAAAAAAAACAGGTCCCTGGTGTCCCCAGAATGTAAATTGACTTGCTGAAAAGCCATTCAGATCCTTGTTTTTGCCCAGGTTGAAATATAGCACTCAGAGCCTGGCTCTGAAGAAATGGTTTGAGCTGTTCTCCCCCTTATCATGGTACAGTGTTTTATTAGGACCCAGAATGCAGTCAGACACACAGCACGCAAGTTTAACAGAATTATTATAAAAACAAAGGTGGATGGGAAGTAAGGAGGTAAGGGGATGCAGGAATCTGGAACAGGACCGGTGAGTGAATGCAGGGGCCAGAAACAGGGTAGGTGAGGGAATGTGGGACTGGACAGGTGAGTGATTCAGGTGGGCGCAGGACAGACGTGGTAAAAAAAATAGGGGTGGAGGTAGTCAGGTGAGAGGCACACAAAATAGCGGAGAAACCACAGGATGACTACAGTACAGAGACGGATAAAGGTCAGATGAAAACAGTTCAAATGAAAGAACAGGTTTCCAAAAAATAAGTACTTGTCCACAAAACAAATCTTCACCTTTAAGCTAGACCCAGACTTAGGTCACAGACAGTCAGAATTAGTCCATCTTTGAGCTTTAAGTTAATCCAGCAGCCCTGAACTGATTTCACTCTGACACGCACACACAATCACACACACTGATTCTGTCTGTCTTGCACAAGTGGAGGCCCAACTACAGCAGACACAGAGAGCTGGCTATAATGTCCCCCTCATATATGTCAGCCCTTGGGAAATCCTGATTTGCCTGCTCTGGGGATAAATTTTCCCAAACAGGAAGGTTTGAAAAAAGCAGGGGGTCCACTGCTAACCCACTTGGTCTATGTCTACAAACACTGAAGAGCCATATAAATGTATAATTTTGGATTTTGACTCTGCTGCTGTAACAATTTCCCCTTCCCCCTGACATTAAGGTGTGCATACTGCTGTATATGGTGCATTAATACATACTGTATACTATAGCTCATGTGAATTGAGTACAGAAGATGCTCTCTCACTTAAACACATGACCAGAGACATGTGTTAGCTCCTTCAAGGATCATGTCAAACTGTACAAAAACATATTACAGATGAGAACCACACAAATATAGTGGAATTGCTGTACATTTTGTTGCATCCTTATTTAAAAATGGATTTCTTAAGACAAAAATAATAAAATATAAGCAAGTATATTTTATTTGTGAAATATGTAATTGAAAGTGTAAAGAGAAATGGAAATAGTGGTCAGATTATAGTCACTATTTATTAAATTAATTTATAGATAATGTGCTATATCTTTTGTGAAATGAAATGAGATTTTGGTCATATCTCACTGTCCTAAAGTTTATGGTTGCCTTATTGAAACTTATTGAAAGGTGTATAATTTGTTTGCAACCATTTTGATATGTATTGTCCATGATGTGACAAATCTCATTTATATAATATTTTTTGCACATCTGGGTACAATATGGATATATGGCACATCCTCAGCACAAGGATGAACAGCAGAGCAGTGGTTTATGCTGAAGTAGTTGTTTTAAATATTCTGATTTTGGTACTTTTCTACATAGAGACTCTGGGTCACTGGAGCCATTATAAGCCAACTACAGCAGGCACCTCATACTTGCATTTATGGTGTCACATGGTGAAAGGGTGTTGTACACAAGTAGTTCAGAACATGTCTCTGGAGTAGTTGTGAATTCAGCCATGTGAACAACAGCACTCAGAGGTGATAATGACATCCAGTATAATGTACAAAGGAACTGCATTAACAGTCTTCAAAACAATCAGGGGTAGTGTGGTGGGACTGTTTTCCACATGATAAGCCTTTTATGCAGGAAACATATCAGACCCAGATGTGCCCTATTCCAAGTAATCAACCATTCCATTTGTCTGTGCTCTGAAGCAGAAAAGAAAGTGTAAAAGCAGCAGCCGGGACAGGACAGATATAGTGTTTCTGAATAATTTCCTCAGGCAATAGATAGTAACAGCATCTTCTAGAGAACTGTGTAAATATGTAGCTTTAATACTGCGTGATGATGTGGAGAGAAATAAGCCAGTTTTTTATGGGTGTGTCAAACCATGAAGGAAGAGCTACACAGCTCTGGTCAGTTGAGAAACAGTATTGTGATTGGATGTTGGATAGTAGCCTCAATTCCTGGCTAATTAATTGCTGCTGCAGATCCAGACAGTGTAACATCACACATGCACGATAAATGTTTATTCTAATGTGCATTGAAATGGATGGTGCAGCAATCTTTTTGAGGCAATGGTTGAGTCCAGATTTGTCTCGTCCCTTAATGAACTTATGAGAAGGCATTGCACAATATATGATACTATATACTCACCCATGCAAATATTAGCATTGAGTATTGTACGTTATATATATTTAGTATTATCACATCACTGTAAAAGTTTTACAATAATTTTCCAAAGGCTTTTTTGTATTAAAGCAGCACCGGGGTGTAGTGGTTGGCACTGTCGCCTCACAGCAAGGGTCTTTCAGTGTGGAGTTTGCATGTTCTTCCTGTTTTTGCGTGGGTTCACACAGGGCACTCCAGCTTCTAAAGACATACAGTTAGGTTAACTGTAGACTCTATATAGCCTGTACGTGAGAGTGTGATTGGTTGTCTTTGTCTATATGTGGCCTTGTGATGGACTGGAGACCTGTCCAGAGTGTAGCCTGCCCCTTGCCCAGATAATAGCTAGAATAGGATCCAGCATGCCTGCGACTTCTACGGGGACTAAGCAGTTCAGACAATGGATGGATGTATGGATATGTTTGCATTATTTCAAAAGTTGGTGTGAATATAAATCCCCAAACTTGTCTGTTAAAATGCTGTTCTGAATAGTAAGGCATCACCATAGAGTGTATGTTAAAATCCATGCTTTGTAATCTGCAGGTGTAAGTCAGGACATGAACCCACTAAGGTCTATCTAGTATCCAAATGGCTACGCAACTGCTCCCATCAGTAATGTTGATATGAAAAAAAACAAAGA